>JASDQU011443484.1:678-23166 GCA_032191745.1 Picea mariana | reverse complement strand
GTTCGTGGGACATTTCTGGAGGAATTTATGGAAGAAGCTGGGGACAAATTTTTCATTTATCTCAGCTTATCATCCTCAGACGGATGGGCAAACAGAAGTTGTGAACATAAGCTTGGGAGATTTACTGAGAAGCCTAGTGACTGAACACCACAGTCAGTGGGATCACATTCTGCCATAGGCGGAATTTTCTTATAATGATTCGATCAACATAAGCATAGGGCAGATTCCATTCCAAATTGTGTATGGAATGCAGCCAAGGGGAGTTTCTGAATTGAAGGAATCATAACAAAATGAAACTAGAAGTGCTAGTGTAGAGGATTTTGCAGAAGCAATGAAGGAACTTTACAGCCAAGTGAGGGAACGGTTGCAAAATTTGACTCAAGAGTATAAGCGTAGAGAAGATCAACATAGGCGAGAACTTCATTTTGAAGTTGGTGATCTGATTCTTACACATCTGAGGAAAAAGAGGTTCCAAAGGGGAATGTACAACAAGCTAAAGATGAAAAAGATCAGACCATGCAAGGTCTTGAAGAAATTTGGGGCAAATGCATATGAGATTGAATTACCTGATGGGATCAGAATTTCACCGATATTCAACATCTCATATTTGTACCCTTACAGAGCTGAAGTAGTAGGAGCAGAGAATGAACAGATAGAGGTTCAGTGGACTAAACAAATGCCTATAGATGAAAAGACACATATGGAAAGTATACTTGACAAGAGAATCAACAAGAGGACCAGGAGGAAGGAATATTTTGAATACTTGGTCAAGTGGAAGGGACATCCAGTTGAAGATGCCAACTGGGAAGATGAAGCAGAAATTCTAGAGCATGGATAGACCGTGCAAGAACTCATGAACAAGAGTCCATGAAAATTTTCAAGTGAGGGAGTATGATGCAGGAGCATCGTAAGCAGTCAAGCGAGCGTGAAGGGGAAGACAGCTRGAAGACCACCAGCGCACATTTTGAAATATTTTTGAAACATTAATGTAATAGTTAAAGGGAAGCATACTTACATATTGTAAACAGATCTTGAGCGATTGCTCTCATCTGTAAAACATTGAGGCATTTATGTGTAGTAAATGAAAGTAGGTAGGTTTGAATGAAGATTAGACAGTTTAGGAGCGTAGGAGGGAAAACCGACTATAGACACCCTCACCTTTGTATTATTGTAACATTAGAGAGCATTGTATCATTGAGCATAGAGCAGAAAGAGAGAGCTATAGCAGAGAGTTGTAGAGAAGAAATCATGTACAGAAGTTCTGAATTAATATATGAAGCTTTGATTCAGATTCATGGTGTTATAATGCTTTTTGTGCATACATGTTGAATGGTATGCTTATGGTTGTTTATTCTCTCTGTTATGCATTTTCTTTAATATTGTGTGAATGTATGATTTCATGTTGAATGTTTGAAGTCTGAGAGAGAGAGAATGAGTTTCAATTGTTTCTCTTCCTGAGTGAGAAGTTCCTGCAAGGAGTGCAGTGAATTCGTCCACAAGGAGTGCRTTGATGGAGGTTCGGAATTTCATCTCTGAAAAAGTTTAGGAGAGATCCGTTGTTCTCATTCCCACAGAAGTGTAGGTGAAGCACAGAAGCCGTGCAAGGTGTGCGCAGGCTGGTTGAAAGCTCAGGACTTATCAACCAATGGGTGAATTTAAGGATTGATGTTGCAGGAAGGTGCACAAAATCGAGAATTCAAATACTTAAAAGTATTTGAGGGATTGCCGCAAGGAGTGCATGCAGGAGTCTTTTCGAAGACTTGAAATTGCGAAGAAAGCTCAGAAGGGGTAGAGCGTTGAAGTGTTCAAAGGAGGACAAGGTCAAACTACTTCGAAGGGAAACAAGGGTCGAAGTCATCTAGCAAAAGTTAAGTTCCAGTGGAAGAACCTTGATTTGTTTCGCAGAAGTTGTCCGGAACAAACGAGTGGTCGGAATTCTCCGTGAAGAATTCACAAAGTAGCGTGGACCGTAGGATCCAGGGAAGTTGCAGGGTGGTTAGAGGCAGGTGAACTCATCACTCTAGGATCCAGAACCAACATAGACTGTTGATCGTGGCTCGTACAAGCCGTCGGATCATTTCGGCATTTCGGGGATCCTGACAACAAGGAGTTGAGTGCAGTGGAACGAAAGTCCCGAAATCGCGGGTTGCGATAGGAAGTGACGTGGAGTTCAGGATTTCGGCACTTCGGGTGTCAGGAAACAGAGAAGGCAGCGCTTTGGGAGCAAAAGTCCCGAAAACCCGGAAGAGTGACAAGTGGAAGGAGTCTACGTCAAAGGTAGAAAACCGCAAGGACGACATGTGGCGTGTCTTCGTCAATTGGGGAGTCAAACCTTGTTGACCGTTTCAGGGTTCAGAGGTCGAAGGACGGAGAGCCTTGCATCTGGATTCGCGAAATCGCGAAGTCTGAAACCCCGATGAAGTGAGAAGCCCGTAGAAAAGTCAACCTTTGCTGATTGCATCAGAGTTCGGCGATTCGGGTTTCGGAGGTTGTAGGGACAGGAACCCTTGACGTCAGGGATTGCGAAGTCGCGAAACCCGAAGTCCCGAATTTGTGAAGGGCGCGATCCTATTTCGGGTCAGGAGATCTGGGGTGATTCTTCGTGTTTGATCGCATGAGCACACTCATAAGGACCTATGGTTACACAATTGTGTGTGTAAGGTATTTCCCAAGGGGAAACCAAAGAGTCAAATCAGACTCAAAGAGCATATTTAAAGCGATCCTGCATGGACCTCGACCCGAGGGTTTGGGGGTCTGCATCAGTCCATCATATGGACATCACACCTACTAATGGGAATGGAGCGCTAGCCTAGATCAGAAAGACCCACACGGTGGCCCAAAGGGAGGAGAGCAAGGACAAGGTGAAAGATGGAAAGAAGAATCTCACAATCCTGGACTAGCGTCGGGTAGCAAATGATCAAGGAATATTATTGGGTCAGTCTTAATTGTTGTCTTGTGTTTTTTTGGTTTTGTTATGGTTATTTTGTCAAAACTAAATATGACGGTACTGGACCGGTTTCCCAATGTGGAGGTCCAACCATACCACTATGATATCTCAAAAAATGCAACTCCAAAACCCCTGGGCTGGTTTCCTGTTTGACAGACCAGCGAGTTCATATTTTTTGTATATTAGTCCTTCTTAGTAATACAGATACTCACACTCGCTTACTATATATATATATATATATATATATATATATATATAGAAAAAAAATAGTAAAAAATCCATTAAAACCTAAAAAACAATATGAAAAAAACAAAAAAAAAATACTAAAATCATTCGAAATTCAAAATAAATCTAAAATAAATCTAAAATAAAAAATATTAACAAAATATTAAAATTAAGAAAATTTAATTGCAAATTAATTAAAAAAAATTCGATATATATATATATATATATATATAGAGAGAGAGAGAGAGAGAGAGAGATAACAAGTCATGAAATATTTCAAAGATTTAACATCGACCTGTATGACATTTTATAACTCTATGAAATATTAAATCTTAAACAAAAATCTTTCAAATATATTACCATGAAATATATCTCATTTAATATTTGAAAGATTTAATATTTCATTGAATTATATATATATATATATATATATATATATATATATATGAAAGATTAAGATTAAAGTTATACAAATGTAATTGCTTAAAGTTATACAAATGTAATTGTTTATATATATATTTCATGCTATGCACCTTACTACATTAATTTATGAAGTAAATAAGCAATAAAAAAAAAATTAAACAAAATACCTACTATATCATTAAAAATATTACTCATTATAGGTTTGAATTCTTTTTATTTAAACACCTTAAAATAAGATACCTTGTGGTTGTGAAAGAGTCACGCATCTTTGATGTAATTTTTTTATTTGAGTACATCACCTTCACGCCAAGGTTGCCAACTTAAATATAGATGTGGCAAGTTTGCACAAATAGAGGATATGTTAAATAGTAGAATCATATTGGAATTCATAATCTAAATTTGAATATGTGGTAGTTTACAGCGAAATGAAGAGAAAACATAAAATTACAAAAAAAATAAATTTTTTAGTAAAAAAAAAAAATTAATTAAAATTTAAAACAAAAACATAGAAAAAACATTATATATATATATATATATATATATATATATATATATATATATATAACATAGGGGCGATGTTATAACTATATATAATATATATAGTTATATATAATATAATTATATATTATATATAGCATCGCCTCGGCCCAACGCGAGTAAAGGTCAAGTCTCTAGGCGACCTGGCCCTTGCTCGGACGAGCGCTCACGGAACCTGGCCCTTGCCCGGGCGAGGCTGGGGCGATGCCCGACATTGCCCTATGTTATACATATATAGTTATGTATAATATAACTATATATAATATATAGTTATATATAATATAATTATATWTTATGTTTTTTATGTTTTTTTTTTAAATTTTAATTAMTTTTCATTTTTTTTATTAAAAATTTTAATTTTGTTTTTGTAATTTTATGTTTTTTTAAGGGTGTTTTTTTTAAWTTTTTTCAAATTTTCTGTTTTAATTTGTTTTGTTTTTTTTTATGTATTTTTTATTTTTTTATTGTATTTTGTTAACTTTTTTAAAGTATTTGGATTATAATTTTTTTTTATCTTTTTTTTTTTTAATTTCTCATTCAAGCTTAATTTATATATATTTTTAATTTTTTTGGTTTTTTTTTTCCACTTTAATTTTTTATAAGATTTTTTTCGATTTGGTAATTATATAAATTTTCTTTTTAATTTTTTTTTCTTTCTTTTTAAATTTCAATTCTTTTATTTTTCTTAGTTTTTTTTAGTTTTAATATATCAAAAAAAAAATTCAATTATATTCTTTTGCTAAATGTTTAAAAATAGTGTTATTTAACTACAATGATTTTCTATCTATTAAAGTAAAGGTAAAAAATGAGTTAAAAATGATATTTTCCATTATATTTAAAAAAAATATGGAACCATAAATTAATTAAGGAGAGGAAAAATCGTATTTTCAAAAATGTAAATGGCAAAAAATATTTTAAGATTGAAAGAAACATGGAAAAATGACTAAAAACACTGTTGATAAAAAAAAAATTAATAAAAAAAATTGAAAATAAATGAAAAAACAAGTATTTAAAAAAAACTGTGAAAACATTATGTATCTGAAAATTTAAAATATAAAAAAACCACCTAAAAATGGAAGGGGGGTGCTACCAGTAGCACCATTTTTAAAAACAAGGTAAAAAACTTGACCCCCCCAAAAATGAAAACTCTGTAGAGTTCTCGTTAAGTTTGTAACTATGTTCTACACGCTTGCAGTCATCAGTGGTAGGTTCTCCCTCCATCAATAGTTGGGAATACATCAATGTCTCATGATCGATGGATTCTTCAAGTATTCGACTTCAACACCCTTATTCACACTTGTAAAAATGTACTCGGTTCTTTGATACCTACTTTCATTATTGGTAGGATGTCTCGTGTTTGTTAACGGTATACCTTAATGACCGGTAATCAAACAAAGTCTCATTGTGTTCGACCTCAACTCCCTTATTCACATGATGGAGACTTGCACATTTGGCGGATAGTGTAGAAGACCTCCAGCTTAAAGTAGCAACTTTCCTAATCTATTGTTGTCTTTCATTGGACCAGTACCTATATGATTTCAATGCTCATGGGAGATTAGATTGTACTCCATTGTATATATATATATATATATATCTTCATATTGATTTTGAGAATGGATTCCACTGGGCCTTGTTCATGAATATGACAGCCTATGGCACACGTCTGCTTTGTATTTCCTATTCATGGCCATGAAAATCTATTTGGTATATTTCCACATGGATCTATAGTGTAATTCAGATTGGCAGCCATGTGTACAAAGTCATTATGGATTGTAATATTCTCATGAGTAACTAGCACTTCCAGTGGAGTCTCCATTACTCCACTTCTGGGAATTATAATGTATTTTGGCCATCCCAGATACTCCTCTGACCTCACACATTAGGGAGCATCTGTTACAACAATTTTTTCCTCACCCCATGCAACTCGCTTGGATGGCATTTCCATTTCCCTATGCAGACTTGAAGTCTCCTTTTGTACCTTCCAAAGCTAAAAAAACATGTTTTTCCACATATACACAGCCTATCAGTTAGAAAACAAACATATATGCAGGTTGCTCCACTACAACCCGCATACATCGGGTTTGGTGCTCAAATTAAAAATTATGTCAGGTTTCCATGCCATGTCATGGGATCCATGATCCTTGACCTTCCATATACTGAAAACGCTCTGACTCGGCCCTTCAGTTCCATTTGAAGGCTATAAATTGAGCCATATCCAAGCCTTGAAGGAGAGAATTCAACTTTGAGAGCAAAGACACTATGGAGAAATTTCACTTTATATTGAGTCTGCATTCCTTTATCCTTGAAAGTTTGAACTCATTGATCATCCCCCAAGATCTTCCTTCTTTGTGATGGAGAACCTCATTGTCTCCTTTATATGAGTTTGTCTTTGGTGGAGAATTGAAGTGATGGAGGCCCAACTAGAGGGACTTAGTTTCTCAGTTCCGATATGTGTCATTACAAAAGTTTGTCACCTATATACTTTTGCTGATTATTTTAATAGAAATATTATTTTCTCATCCAATTGATATCTTGCAAATATTTGAATTATTATTCCATGAACATATTTTTCATGAATGTTAATGGATTATGCTAATCTATATGCTAACATTATATATCACCATATGCTTGTGTATCTTGGTTGTTGAGGACAAGTTGCAGGTATAAATATTTGAGTTGCGTGTTCAACGATGGTCTTCATCAAATGTCCAGATGAGGTAAGCTATTGGTCTTGTCTTGTTAGAATTTCATTTATATAACATACTTGGGATTAGAATTGATTTCTGCGTGTCATTCCATCTGTTGTGGTTTACCCCATGCCATAGAGATATTTTCCTCGTAAAACCATGTGGGCCCTAACCCCATTCACATATCAAATCAAGGAACTTGTACAAATTTGGAGGCACATTTTGGAAGGATATTCTACTCAAAATTGATGATGATGATGATGATGATGATGATATATATATATATATATATAGTCTCTCTCTCTCTCTCTTTCTCTCTCTGTCTCTCTCTCTCTCTAGAGAGAGAGAGAGATTGCCAAATTTTCCAGCAGTTACAGGATTTTTCTAGTGCCTATTGGAATTTTTGTATAAGATCTCCTTAAAATTGTTTTATGCTAATTTTTTCAACTTCAGTATCCAAAGCAGTTTAAAGATCCAGACTTCAGATTCATCATCAACAATTCCAAACTTCATATTTGTCATCAACAATCCTTTGAGAAAATTTCAAGATCAATATCATCAACATTAGTTTCGGTGTTCAAAAACCAAAATCAATACTCAAATCAGCAACCAAAGTTCATATTTTGAGTACAATTTTTAACTCTTTGAGCTTATTTAAATGAAGAATTGTTTGTGACTAACAAGTACATCATAGGGAAGAGTTGCAACATGTCCTCTTCCGGTAAGTAAAAGCTTTGATTGCCCACTGTTATAGGATTGTCACAAATTGGTTGATTTTGTAGTATTTAAGAAAAAAATGGGGAATGCATGATTTAAAGTTACAACAGGAACTGAAGCAATAGATTTAAAGGAGCCATTACATGAAGATTTGGTTTTCATGAACAAGTGGTTGGGTTATCATTTTGGGGGTATGCACATGGTTTATTTTTCAAAGATTATGATCTTTTTATTGATTGATAAAGAGTGAGATCTTGTGTTGCGTCGAAAAAGAGAAGAAATACAAGAGGTGAGTATGTTTTTAGGTTGGATTTTGCATGTGAGACTGCCTAGGGCTATTGTGATCTTTATGAGTGGTACATAGAGGATTTATTTGTAGAAGGGATGTGGAAGGATATTGTGTTCAATATTTCTTTATTGGAAAATTATTGAAGAGAACAACCATTAACAAATGTGTTCTCTTTAATGGATCAACACACACAGAGGATTTATGTAATGGGTCTATTACATGATTGTTTATGTTTTTCCACTAATTATGTTGATTGGTCATGCAGGGTTCATCATCTCCACGGTTTGTTACATTGATAATTTGATTATGATGGGTGTTCAAGGGATTTTTTGGATGAATTTGAGAACTTGAGAAAATGAGTGGCAAAACGCCACAACAACTAAAAAAAAAAGAGTTCAATTTATTAGAATAAGTCAATGCAGTTGTACCCTTTTTGAACTATTAAGGAGGTTGAGTTATATTCGAAGTTCAATTTTCCCTGTGAACCTTTAAGTTTGTTTCCCATTATTTTCTTTGGTGCTATTCAAGTTGAGTCTACGAGTGTTTTGTAATTCATTAGGTTTCCATTCAAGATGGTGGTTTTTCAATTTATCGAGTCATATCTTTGTTTTGTATTGGATCACAAAAAATCAAGTCATTGTAAGAAATTCATGAGACCTATTATGGTATTTCCATTGAGTTATTTAGCATGAGAGTAGCTAGGTTTGGGAATAAAATTTTGTTATCCTTGTTCTTTATGTCTTGTCGGTCATGTATTGAGTCTGAATCTAAAGAAGTTGAGTCAAGTTGAGAGTCTATACTTTGAGTTCCACCACATCTATTTCTTATGTGTACCATCTATGTATGTTCTTCATGATGGTTGGAAAGATTTTTCATCACTTTCCTTCCAACAAATTCCCCCAATTGACTATGACACATCTTGCTCTAGGGGTTGATTTAGAAGTTGGGTACCTTGGTGACCACAAGCCTTATTGGTGGTCTACCTCACATTTAGTAAAGCCTTTCATTATTGGGATTTAATTGGATGATTTCTATTATTGTTCATAGTAATGGGATTGTACTAGTACCTTGGAACACATAGGAATTAGTGATGGGCTACCTCATGTCTAGTAAGGATTGATTTAGTTGTCTTTGGTTAGATGATTTCTCCCATGGTAGACAACAAACTCATTATCCCATTGGAAATATTTGTACATGGTGGGGTTGTAGGTTGTTTTTTATTTTGGTATGATTAACTTCTTTTTGACATATCTTTGAAGCTATTGCATGTGAGGCCTTGTGGTTACAAATATTTATCTTACAGATCCACTTCATTCATAGTTATGGGATTCTCTACATTGTGTAGGGGGGCATTGTCCTCTAGATGGATCTATTGTTAACAACGAATTTGACCTTATAAATCTGAGTTTTAATCTATAGTACATTTCCTTGGATATCATTTAGGGTGAGCTCATTGTTATAGAGTTCACCATTCGACATTGACGATTCGTGAGTACATTATGGTTTGGATTGGTTAGTTGGTCCACTAATGTAGCAATGATAGTTTGTTGAATTCCTTTCAAGATTGGCACATGGTCATGTTTCTTTATTATTCAGGAATATATGGTTGGACAGAGCTCAACAAGGTTATTTTTATATAGGTACTTGCAAAGGACACATTAGAGGTTCATGTGGACAAGTGATACAATGGAAACATGTGCCCCATACTTATAGGGTCAATGCAATGTTTGAAGTATGGAAGGTCCAAGACCCCCTAGGGGGTATGATAAAGGTGAATGTGTATTGTCATATTTTGCATGATCTAATCATAGTTTTGGACACCCTTTGGGGAGATATGCACGAGGTTCCATTTTTAGAAAAATATGAGAAGTTGTTATTTTTAGCAATTTTTTTTCCAGTTTTTGGAGAGTAGTTCAATTTGTGATCTAATTTCATATTTGAAGACCTAGTTGGAATATTTTCCTATGGTGTGATATTCATTAGATTCTGAGGATGTGTTATTTTTAGAAGGTGACAAAACATTTAAGGTACTAGTATGGTGAGTAGCATCATTGATTAATTTCAAGACATCTTGAGCACTTCAAATTTTCACAGACCGATTGCATTTTTGCATGGTCTATATTAAGATTGGTGGGAACGAATGGAGATATTGGTTTTTTTTTATAGTTTTCATCCTTAGGAGGCTTTCATATGACCTTGGTTGTTGTACCTCCCTTAATGATCCCTTATTTGACCTTGGTATGACTTACACTTTGTGGTAGAGTAACTTAGAAACCATACACCCTTCTCGAGAGATTCCTTGTGCTATTTTCAAGTTCACACTTGTTATTCCAGTGCCTGAGATAATGTAGGATAAGATAAGATGATGCACCTTACTTGGATAAGATGGTTGTTATTTTTATGTTTATTCCTTTCTTAAAATAAACATATCCACTTTTCTATTTTAGAAACCCTAATTTTGTGGGTTTAAATTAACCTTGGTTGACTTATTTTTGGCATGCAACATACCCTAGAAGCCCTGCACTTTAGTAGAGAATCTTCCTTTCTATTTTTTAGGTTCATGTTTCTTATAATTACAATCTTATCTCTTGGCCTATTCTTAGAGAAATTGCATGAGCCACTAATTTGTGCTTTAGTAGAGAATCTTCCTTTCTATTTTTTAGGTTCATGTTTCTTATAATTACAATCTTATCTCTTGACCTATTCTTAGAGAAATTGCATGAGCCACTAATTTGCGCTTTAGTAGAGAATCTTCCTTTCTATTTTTTAGGTTCATGTTTCTTATAATTACAATCTTATCTCTTGGCCTATTCTTAGAGAAATTGCATGAGCCACTAATTTGATTTCTTCCTAGATCTTACTCTATCTTGAAGATTCACCTTAGCCTTGGATAGTTGGAGGATGATTTCACACCACATGTTTCATTCATGCATGCATCTTATCTATAGCTTGATATAGTTACTTGCCTTTTGTACTTTGAGAAGTGTGTGGTCTCAAAGAGGTTTGACCAACTCTGCGGTGGAGATATTCCAAGGTTGGATGCAACTATAATTGGAGAGGAGGATTGATATACTTGGAGTGGATTATTATTGTCTCTACCTCGTTCTTTTCTCATTTTGGTTCTATTTATTGTAACAAGCAAAGAGAAGAAACGTTCAACTTTCCTTTGTGATATCTTGAGCACTTGAACTTGTGCTTTCCCTTTCTTCTTTGATTATTCCTCCTAGAGAGATTGAGCCTTGATTGCTAGCATAGAATACCTATGGTGGTGAGTAGGTTTTGTTGAATCGTGATTCGTGCTATCCCATTTAGCAAATATGGTTTGTACCTTGGAGTGTGGATGTCCAAACTTGTTAGAACTTTGTTCAATCTACAACTTTCAATGATAAAAACACAAATTTCTTGGTGACTATCAGAGGTTCTTTATGTGTGAAACTTTTATTTTCTTTGGATTTTGCATTTTTTTAATGTTGATCTTAATAGGGTTTGAGTGATATACTTTGTATTATCTTCCTTGCCATTCACTTTCTATCATTTTCCCATCTCTTCGACTCTCCATTAGAAAGAACTTGCTCATTGAATCTCTTGATTTATTTTTTAAAACAAACGTTAACATCGAAACATTGAATATCGTCCATCCTAGGCATATCTAAGTAGGCATTTTGGTAATTTTCACTTTGTTTTAGATAAATTACAATGAGAATAGCTTGATATAATTTTGATTTTATTGAAGAATCAGGGAAAAACCTTTCATTTGTCTTGATTTTTGTGCATTAACAAAACATGAAAAAAAACTCCAAAAATATTTAAAACAACAATGTTCAATTCTCTAAGACGTTGATAATTCATTTTTTTATTTTTATTTTGTGCATTTAGAAAAGCGGGTTTTGTCATACAGTGGCATTGGATTGTAATCCCAACTTCATTGATTAATTTGCATAGGCTCCCACACCATTTCCAACTTCGAAATAGTCATTTACACCATGTTGTAAATGTTGTTTTGTAGTTTTTGTAACACATTTTTCATAGCATAAATGCATTAGATTTCATCCTTTCAATCATAGATAAACATTGCATCATTTTCCATGTAAAATTCCGCTTTAATCGTTGATTACTTCTTGTTTTTTTCCATTTTTACACACAGATTTGTCTAAGGCAGTGAACTATAAGTTTGATTTAACTGCTATTGATTATTTATTGCATCATAGTTTGACTCATAAATTCATCTATGGATTCTCCCCTATGGTTAGCAAGCACAAACCTGAAGCACAGGGAGAGAGTACATAGTGATATTGTACTATTTCCAATTACCATGGAGTTGGATGGTTTCAAGTGATAACAGGTCGTTTATGGATAAAACAACAAAAAATTGATTTCTGAAATGCATTTAGTTGTTGATCTCTACCCCGCTGATAATTAACAGCCCCATTTAGTTGTTGATCTCTACCCCGCTGATAATTAACAGCCCTTAACCCTCATTTTTAATGAGTGAAATCTCTTTATGTAGTTTGTCTACGGAGTAGGTGAGGAAGTCTATCCATATTTCTTTGGGATAGAGAAACTTATAATCTTTATAATTATGCTTGTGCAATTTATAGACCAAGATGTCTTAAAAAACGATGAAGAGAAATGCAACATTGTTTGATTGACATTGATTATCCACCTCACCCATTGATGATACATTTTCCTTCCTTGGTCTTTCATGGGAAAAAGGGTCCCATGGAAGGGAAGGCTATAAAAGGGCATGCTAGTTTATCCTAATGACATTATTGACAATATTGAGTACAAAGAAAGGAAACCAGGCACTAATAAGGGGCTAAGAGGACAGCAAGGACAGCTGAGGTTCTCAACCTCTAAAGACAAGGGGAAAGGGAAAATCATCTTGATAGGATCCCACTCCAAATATGACCCAGAAAAAGACTAATGAAGGCTTGGTTGGGAAAATAATAACATACATCAAAAATGACCGCTAGGATATAATTTTCAATACAATGGCCATCTATTGTACTTGGAAGCAACAGAAATACCAATTAAAAGGAGAATTTCAACAACATTTACCAATAACACCTCAAGAAGGCCCTGATGATTCCAGAACATACCAGTTTGAAATTTGGTTGAACCATTGTAAGCAAGGGGAGTGCGCTAGTAGTTTTAAGCAAGGGGAGTGATGAGGCACAAATTGCCTTGTCATCCATGCCTAATTTTGTAGTGGTTCCTTCCATCAATCATAATGAAAACAAAATGACACATTGAACATGTAATTTTGGGATGGATTGTAGTAGGTGCAAGAATGGTCATTTTAAGAACTCGGTGCTACTACATAATAATATAACTTGCAACTGAAATGCAAGTAAAATTTACTTGCAAAAGATGTGCAAGTGGCGTTACTTGCAAATGGAGTGTAAGCAGCACTCAACGCCCAAGAGCATAGGCAGTAAGCTCTATTAAATAAATTGTGTAACAAATGAAAGGTGTACAATGATCCTTTCTTACTTTGACTTGTAATATAAGTTTTGCTAAGATGTGCCTTTGTTGTAGCCTGTTCAAGTTAGCAAATCGTTTTGTATTGTAAGGCAGTTAATCTTTAAGGTTGGAATTTGAACAAAAAATTTAGTTGCTATCTTTTATTTGTAACGTGCAAATATTCCTTCAAATGAAATAAATAAAAAGGAGACTGGAATATAGACTTTGAGGTTGAGAAGATTATTTTCTTCTTCTTTGACATTTCATTTATACTTGGATTTGTTTCTTGGTCTAGTCTTCTTTGAAGTAGTTGAATGCATTTCATTTTGCAGCCTTTCTACATCCATAAAACATAGCAGTTAAATTCTTATACAAATGATAAACATCATTGGAATCAATTCTGACTCCCTAGTAGTTGAATGTACTTCCTTTCGAAGCCTTTCTAAATCCATAAAATATAGCGGTTAAATTCTTATATAAATGATAAACAGAATTGTAATCAATCCTAACTTCAAAGGAGACACCGCATGGGTCAAGAACAAATTTGGAATTCTTCAATTTATTACTGCTGGATGATTCAATTCCAATTGAACCTTCTATTGTCTCCTTGAAAAGTGTAGGTTCCCATTTACCAATCGAACAATCTTCTTACCCATTTTAGAAGAGCCTTTTTAAATGTCATTTGGGGGCTGATCAATCATCTACAAGCTGCTAACTATCCAAGCAATAAAGCAAAATATGTGACAACAACCAGAAGAATAGGAGTTGCTGACCCAACATGTAAGGAGGGAAAAAGTAAATGCAAAGTATTAGCATATCAACAAGTTAGAACTTACATTGGTAGACAAAAGCAACACAAATTATCTCTCAGCATCACTTCATTAACATTTGCTTAATTCACTGACGTTCATGTTTGTGTTAAGCCAAAATTAAATGGGTGGGCATTTTAGCATTGACTTCAAGGAAAGTTCACAGGGGTCCTAGTAGTATACACTTGGGTCATGGGGAATCAGTTGCCTATCCGTTTGCAACTGGCCTAGTCATTGGGAGTTAGTTGCCTATCCGTTTGCACTGGCCTTTTAGCAGCTCTGTATGTGATGAAAATGATGAAAAATAATGGAAGACACACATTGACTTGCTTTTCTTTGTTCTCTATAATATTCCCTCTTCATTGTAAATGAAGAGCTTGGCTGGCTGGTAATGCAGAGGTGGTGATATTCCCACTACCAAGTTTCCATCCCCATTGAGTAAATGTTCACCTATTGAGGCCACCTTGGCCGCATAAAACTGGCCAGTTTTATGTCATTGGAATATCCACTTTAAGGGGGGTAGGATGGTGTTCTGGCCAGTTTAATGTCATTGGAATATCCACCTTAAGGGGGTACGATGGTGTTCATATGTAGTCAATGGAAGATTTCTCAAAAAAATGAAGATTCCCTCTTCATCTCCTGTTTACTGAGGTGCTCTAGCATTCTACAATAAAGAATAAAAAGACAAAAAGTACTTTACTAACTGCCAACTTGCCAAATCAATCACAGGCATCCATAGTACTTTCGGTTCTTGATAATGGTTGAACAAAACTATTACTTTTTTGTGGCTAACTTAGAATATGGTTCAAAGAATCACATTAAAATGTGCGGAGCTTTGTAAGAGAAAAAGATTCCTCCATTTCCTAGTTAGTGAGATGCTCAAACATGTACAATAAAGAATAAAAAGACAAAATGTACTTTACTAACCGCCAACTTCAATCACAGGCATTCAAGGTACTTTTGGTTCTTGATAAGATTGAACAAAACAATTACTTCTTTTGTGGCTGACTTAGAACATGGTTCATAGAATAGCATTATTAGCGCATATGTTTCGCTCCTTATCAAGAGATAGTACTCTAACCGCACCCTGCTAAGTAAATTATAGATTCAATCATGCATATAAGTACATAATAATACTGCATTATCACATAATCTCAATCTTGCTAGTGAGAAGCCTTTATTGCCAATACTTTGTGCCTATGTTGTGCCTTTACTGCCCAAATCAGCAGCAGCTTGGGCAGCTTTGCCGAGAACTCCAGAAACCCATAAAGCTCCTGCGGTAAAGTATCTACTATTGACTACTGCTGTTCCTGCACTGCTCACGGTTTGCTCGGCTACTAACAGCATTGATTTGGTCTTCTCTGAGACATGATATTTGTTTTCCACAGCTCTAACAGCTTCTGCACCAGCACTGATTTTATCATTGATACCGATTCTCTTGCCCAAAGATGCCACCTTAGCAGCAGCACTCGCCGTGACTTGATGAGTCTCGTCAAAGGATTTTGCCTTGCTCAATGCATCTTTTCCCAAAACATACCCTTTGGATAGCATTGAAGTAACTACTTCCTGGGCCGTGGTTGCTGCCCCACCGGGAGTCCGCACAAAATAACTAGCCTGTGTTATATATCATAACCCATGTTAATCATTTCTCCAAAAATACCAGATCACCCAACAATTCAATGTTTTCTGCATATTTCTACCATATTTGTCTAGCATAATTAGTCATCATGATGGTATTACTGTATCTATCCCCTAAAAGACAACCCAAAAAGTGCTTAAATGTAAAACGGCTTACCTCAGGGTCCTCATACTCATGTTCAAGCCTCCACGATGGACTATTCCAAAGGTCAAAAGACTGCTCACTGCCCCCCCAACTGACTATGCACACTCTCTGATCTACTATGGTTGCTCCCTGTACGAAGTACACACATTGTGTTAAACAAAAAAAACAATGCCCAGATGGATTTGACAGCAAACATGCGAAAGCTATTTCAAACACTTCTCTTGAACAACACTTTAAACAAGCACAGACCTATCTAAACCCGGCTTGGATATGCACCTCGAGGTCAGAGAGCTAAGGTTGTATATCTCGAATTCGAATATTTAATGTGTTGGCATTTGTGTGAATTCAAAATATGCTTCATTAAGATTTGCAACCTTGAGGAGCATATAAAACTCAGGTTTAGATGGATCTGTGCTAGTGTCCATGTGCAATACACCCAATACGCCATCTAGCTCCCCCACCCCCACCTGGGCTGTAGAGCGCCTCGTTTCTCTCAGTGCAATAACTGTGAATTTAGAAATCTTTTGCTCAAGAAGATCGATAACCAAGTGAGAATCCAGATAAGTCTCAGACATGGTTGGCATCACTGTGACAACAACCATATAGCCTACCTATATATGATCTGAATGGAAATAACAAAGTTGTAAAATTCAAAAACCAAATCTATGCAAAATGTTTTAGATGATTGAGTTCCCAAGTGGATTTTAGAACAACAGAAATAGAAACCCACAAAAGCATAGGTGTGCCCTATCCATGAATAGTGTTTTTAAAGCTTGCAATTAAAGGCCAAACTTACGCTCAACAGAACTGCAGTTTCCACAGCATAGGGCTCCTTGAAAGTGACAAAAGCAACTTGAGCCTCCTCTCCAGCTCTGTTCACAAAATAAACATGCAATATAGATTTGTTAAGTAGGTTGTGGTCAATTGGTTAAATCCAAGCAATCTTAATGCTCAGACCGAGGTTCAAACCCCCTAAAGACATGTTGCTGCTTTAATGCAGCCAAAACGGACCGGGTGAAAGTGTTGGGGACAAAAAAACCCCAAAATCTTTAGCCTACCTCTCTAATTCAACACTTCCTGGCGACCTTAATCAGTACAGATTTGAAACACAAAAAATTCCCTAAAAACTTGAGCTTACCTCTCCAATTCAACGCTTTCGATCGTTCCAGAGTGGGAGAAGAAATCTCGGACATGCTGTTCTGTTGCATTTGGAGATAAATTCATCACTTGCACGGTGTAACTCTGCATGATCTCAGTGTGATGCATTGCTTCCCTTAAAATTCTGTTTCTCACCCTTTATGCAAACCCTACGCACTGAAAAATCCTAGGAACTCTGAGACAACTTTATAACAAATATCCAAATTGCCAAAAGAGATTACAGTTTACCAGATGGGAAACACAAATTGAAAACAGTAAGACATCCCAAATCCCTTTAAACAGGACATATGAAGATTCCTCCATTGAATTAGCCTTGCCCTTCAAATAATTAATTTAAAAAACCCTAACCAATTCAGCCTGACAAAAAACATACAAAAATCACACCCAGCCTTGCCCTTCAAATAATTCATTTAAAAAACCCTAACCAATTCAGCCTGATAAAAAACATACAAAAATCACACCCAGGAACTCACTATGAGGAAGAGGAAGAAGGAAATTAATATCACAGAAAACTGAGAATCAGTATATGAAAGCCCAATTGACAAAAATCACACCCACCAGGTCACTATTCGGAACAGGAAGAAGGAAATTAATATCACAAAAACTGAGAACTAGCATATGAAAGCTCAATTGACAGACTTACCATGGCCGATGAGCTAACAACCATCAAGGTTTTGCTTCTATGTATACTGCGGATTCCAATAAGTGATTGATGACATCTAAGAGATGGGCATCGGTGAACGCGTTTTTCTTTCTGGGAAATTGTTTCGACGTACAAAAGAAAGGGACAAAATGAAGAGACTTTTCATTGGTAAAATGGTGCTAAATTGGCCCTGTGAATCTTCATTGGTAAAATGGTGCTAAATTGGCCCTGTGAAATAGTGGTTGGAACTTGGGACAGGTCCACAATGGAATCATTAAAATATTGTTTTTTCTCATCATGGACTCCATGATGATGCAGACTAATAAAGGAATAATAAATATTATGATGTATACCTTTTCGGAGAGTGTAAATTCATTTTAAGTCGGGATTTTTTCAGAAAATTAAGTGTTTGAAATATATTTTTTATTATTATTTATGATGAAGTAATTAATATATGGTATAGAATTAAAAAATAAAAATTATATTTCAATAAATTTGATTTATTAAAATTTATTTGATGGTAGATAGATTTTGATTTAAAATGGATTTAGGTTGGTCTGATTCTTTAAGATATTATTAAATTTTTTTTAGAGTATTTTATTTAAGTTAATTTTTTTGGTGTTTAATAGATTTGAGTTTAAGATAAATTTAAGTTAATTTATTTTTTTTAAATATTATTATATTTTTTTTTAGAACATCTCAATAAATATAATGATGAATCAATAAATAAATATAATGATGGATCAATGTGACATGTAATGTAAGCATATTAATCTAGAAAAAAATATATAAATTACATTAATGATTTGAATCACACTTCATTTACACTTTGCTTATGGTGTATATTGATTACTTGATTTAAAGAAATTATGCTTTGAAAATTGAATTTATAGGATCAATTATTTTAATAAATATTAATTCATATATTAAAATTAGAATAGTGAATTTTATTCAATATAATAATAATAATTCATTTTTAAGGTCACGACTAAGCCAGACATCTAATTGGTGTATGAGACCCCTTATTTATGAAACAAAGAACTCTCTCCACCCAACAATTTGAATATAAAATGACTAATAACACAAAGAAAACTTAGAAAATTATGCGTAAGTGAAAACGATGTGCAACATAAAAATTCGATAAGCATCCAAAAATGTCGAATCCATGAAAAAGAAAAGTGTCGATTCGAATAGACATTTTAATTAATTTGATGATAAGATAAGCGTGCATCAATAAAGGTGTAACATGATAATATAGTTTTCCCAGCGTGATACCTCATTGCAGATTTAATTGACTTACTAATATTGATGCCTCGTTATGTAAATTGAAAATGACTTAAAGCCAATATATTCATGATGGAGGAGATCGTTATGTAAATTGAAAATGACTTAAAGCCAATATATTCATGATGGAGGAGATGATATTTTATTATTTTATTTTATTRATAGGTTTGTTTTAATATATAAATAAATTATTATTATTATTATTTTAAGTAAATTTCAAGTAGTTTYAACAATTTTATTTATAATAAATTTAATATATCATTAATAGGAATAGATTATGAGTGGAGATAATATTTCATTTCACAATAGCACAAGCTAAATYCAATTAAYAATATTAGTTTATTTTTTATTCTTTATTTTATATCTATACTTTATAATTTATTATATCAATGCTAAGAAGATGTATATAGCAATTTGTTATTTTGCACCTATTAATTTTACTTTTTATAAGAAAAACAATCTAGATAACAATTGTCTCTATAATAATTTAGAACAAAATATTTATAGTTTGAAAAATGAAGGTAATATCCTCCTGCTAGGAAACACTTTAATGCTAGGACTGCAACTAAACAAGCTACTCTTTTAAGTACCGATTCCAACCATAATCCTTTATGGCTAGATGTGGACCTTGTTTTATCTAATAGTTGCAAAAGAAGCTCTGAAGACCTAATTGAGAATTTGTTTGGTACTAAGTTGGGAAATATCTGCAACTCTTAAGACCTAATAATTTGCAATGGAGTAATGAAGTGACCAAACTCCAACCAGATGACTTATTCATGGGCTAGGTAGTAGTGTCATAGATTATGTGATATTTGATATCCCTGTTTCCAACCAAATAGCAACGTTTGACCTTTTTAAATGACCATGAGCCCGACTCTCATAAAAAACCTTTAACCCTAACTCTAAACTTTTCCATGCACAGGAACGCCATTGAAGAGAATTCTGATAATCAAAGGAATTTGCGCTTTGACAAAAGTAAACTTGACATTTTCTTAAAGGATTTAAATTGTAAATTAAATCTCCTAACTTATAAGGACAACATTGAAGAACTCTATCATAATTTTACAACTACCCTTTCCACTTCTATTAACAAGTACTCTTTCGAGGTGTCCTATAAAAAGAATAATAGAATGACCAACCCTTGGTATGATAAAGAATGTAAAATTGCTAGGAAAGCCATTAGGGATGCTTCTAATGAGTCCTTAAAACTCGATAAAATCAATACGTACAAAGCCCTAATTAAAAGGAAAAAAAGGTACTATATCAATAAAGGGCAAGAACAACTTTCACAACTATATAAGTTGGATCCTAAGAAGTTCTGGAGCCAAATTCTAAACCGCAATACTAAAGAAAATAATAGGATTCCCTTAAGGGACTGGAATTCCTACCTTAAAAGTCTTTACAAGTTCCCTAGTGCCATGGACACAATTCCTATTGTCCCTACAAAGGAAGAAGCTTTTTATTTAGATGACATAGAGTTCAAGGTTAAGCGGCTTGCAAATGGGAAAACTAAGGACATTGAAGGCTACCAAGCTGAAATTTTTAAAATCGGAGGGACCATTATGATTAGCCCGATTTTAGCCAAGCTTTATGGAATTATTTTGGAAAAGAAGACTAGCCTTTGGCTAGAAAGTCACGGTAAAAGAGCTAAATGTCAGGTCGGGTTTAAAAGATATCATTCAACTGTGGACCATCTTGTTACCTTTAGGATCATTGCAGAGGAGTTTTGCAATACTAAAACCAATCTTTTTTGTTGTTTTGTTGACTTTAGAAAAGATTTTGACCTGGTTCCTAGGAAAAACCTTTGGAATAGGTTGGAAGAGATAAAAGTGCCTCTCGAGTTGAGGGTTGTTGCAATAAGGATGTATGAGAACGTTATTGTTAAGTTTAAAAACACTGAGGGTTGGTCAAAAGAGATTAACTACAATATTGGAGTCAAACAAGGTTGTCCCTTGTCTCCTACCATTTTTGGTATATACATTGACAAGTTAGAAGATTGTTTGGAAAAAGCAAGTTGTGTCGGCCCTACTGTTGCTGGTATAGTCATCAATCTTTTTCTTTATGTCGATGATATTGTTCTTATGGAAAGGAGTCCCCATGATCTTGAAAAAAAACTAAGAATCCTCAAGAAGTTTTTCTCCAATATGGGTATTATTATCCCCTAGCCTAGGGATAACTAAGGAGATCGTGTCTCAAGGCCCATAGGTTCCAGACATGGAGTGTCGAGATCTAGATTACCTAAGCATAGTCCCGGAGGGCCCCTCTTTTCTTCAAGTACAATCCACATATCGTCAGCAACAACGTCCATCACACTAGTTTGGTTCTGAAGTGGCAGTGGGTCTTTCTCCATGAGGTAATGAGCCCGGGTATCATGGTATGTATCACTCTAATTTTTGAAGAACTTGAACACATTGTATTGAATCCTTCTTCATTTCATGACATTTGCTTGGAAATTATGCTCTTTTCCTTGTTTAAACATGGGAGGGTGACACAGTGCCCTAGTAAGTTGATTTCCCTTTAGGATGGGTTGCTACTAGGTGGATCTTTGAAGAGTCATTGTTTGTTCCCTCCATACTTACCACTTTCCATATTTATTCCTTCCATCTCCCCTTTCTTTTTGGGCATTGGGATTGGCTACCCTAGGAAGGGTTGTATCTTACCTCATGGGAAGAAGGGGCTAAAGGCCCAGAGGGTAAAAGTAGTTGGAAAGAGTTAAAATCCAATTTTGAAAGCTTCGAGATGCTTCACCCAAGGATCTCTGAGAAAGAAGTGAAAATCTTACCAGTAAGAAAAGGGGACCCACAATATAACATGAACACTCAAGGTATTAGTTGATGGATAGGAGGTATCATCACGAGCCGACCTATTATGACCATGGACATGTAGCGATATGACATTACCACCTATTTGGTCACCAAACCAGGGTAGTGGCTCTTGGTGGCACAACTAAGAGAAAGGGGGTCTCATTACAAGCCAACCTTCTCATTTCCGTGAACTGATTTATGTATGACACTGTCACTTATGATCACCAAGCTAGGGTAGTGGCCCTCAACTATTCCCTTGTAGCACAAGAGAAAAATATCAAAAGAAGGAAAGATAAGAATAAAAGGCAATGAATGGTCTAAGAAACATTTTCATCCATGACAAGGTGCAACTCACCCTCCCAAAAGGCACCCACAGGTAAGACTATACATTTCCCTGTTATCACATGCACCCCATGCCCAAATATTTTGTTGAGAAACTGAATAGACCTACAAATATAATCACCACAAATACTGAATACACAATAGATCCACAAAGTAAGATAGAAGAAACCACACTTTATTTTTACCAAACCCTTGAGGTAGGGTAACACCATACAATGGATCCTATTATGGAAGGGATCCTCTCCTGTTCACTTGCCTCTTCGAGGGGGCATCCTCCTATTGAGCTACCGCTCCAAATACAATATTTTTCTTCATGTCTCATTACATTACTTGAATCTCTTTATATAGTGCTACCATCACCTAAGAACATTCTAGAG
>JASDQU011443483.1:0-10780 GCA_032191745.1 Picea mariana | reverse complement strand
GCATAAGGAAACCAGAGTGATTGACACAGGGAGTCAAGGGCCAAGACAACCACCTATGCAATGTTGGGGTTGTAAAGGATACCATAGGTTCAGAGATTTTCCTCACAGAGGCGAAAAAGGTAGGGCTTTTCACAATGTACAGCAAGTTGAGACAATAAAGGACATGGGCAGAAATGTGCCAAGGATTTATGCATCCCTAGACAACAAGCAAGAAGAGTATCAGTCCCACATGATTGAAGTGGAAGGTATGATCAACAACCAAACCCTTGCTATTTTAATTGATTCAGGAGCTAGCCATAGTTATATAGACCCTAAAATGGTGGAAAGTTTGCAATTTCCAAGAAGAAAGCATGGGAAATCCTGGTTGGTGCAACTAGCTACAGGGGCCAGAAGAAAAGTTAATGAGATGGTTAAGTCCTTCCTCATAGACATGAATGGACTAAATACCAGGGAATATTTGAACATATTACCCTTAGGTTCCTATGACTGTTTAATTGGGATGGATTGGTTGGACCCACATCATGCTTTATTGGATTGTCATAACAAAGCATTCACTTGCTTGGATTAAGAAGGGAACTAAAGGAAAGTACCAGGACTACCCCCAAGGAGAGACATTGATTTCTCTATAGATTTGATGCCTGGAGCAGCGCCAGTATCAAAGACTCCTTACAGAATGAGTACACTAGAATTGAAGGAGTTGCAAATGCAGCTTGAAGAACTTCTGAAGAAGGGGTATATATGCCCAAGTGTATCACCTTGGGGTGCCCCAGTCTTGTTTGTGAAAAATAAAGATGGAACGTTAAGATTTTGCATTGATTTTAGATAGTTGAATAAAGTGACTGTAAAGAACAAGTATCCTCTGCCAAGGATTGGTGATCTTTTTGATCAATTGAAGGATGCAAGGATATTTTCAAAGATAGATCTCAGATCAGAATACCATTAGGTAAGAATTAAAGAAGAAGATATTAGGAAGACCGCCTTTAGGACAAGGTATGGTCATTATGAGTTCATAGTGGTACCATTTGGATTGTCAAATGCACCAACTGTTTTCATGCGCTCAATGAATGGTGTTTTCCGAGAATATTTAGACAAGTTTGTCATTGTATTTTTGGATGACATTCTTATATAATCTAAGACAGAAGAAGAGCATGAACATCATTTGAGGATGGTGTTGCAAGTATTAAGGGAGCATCAATTGTATGCCAAATTGAGCAAGTGCTCATTTTATCAGAAAGAAATTCATTATTTGGGGCATATCATCTCAAAAGATGGGATAGCAGTGGACCCCGAGAAGATTGAAGCCATTAAAGAATGGTCATAACCAAAGAATGTAACAGAGGTCAGATCTTTCATGGGCCTTGTAGGTTACTACAGGAGATTCATTGGAGGATTCTCGAAGATAGCACACCTAATCACTTCCTTTCAAAGAAAGGGTATGAAGTTTCAGTGGACGTCGGACTGTGAAAGGAGTTTCCAACATTTGAAACAATTATTGACAAGTGCTCCAATACTAAGGATTGCAGACCCAAATGAAGATTTCATTGTATGCACAAATGAATGTAATGAAGGACTGGGTGGAGTCCTCAGTCAAAATGGATTTGTGATATGTTATGAATCAAGGAAGTTGAAAGAGCATGAAATAAATTATGGAACTCATGATTTGGAGTTGGCAGCCATAGTGCATGCCCTGAGGAAATGAAGACACTACCTCATGGGAAAAAGGTTTGAGTTAAGAACAAACCACAATGGTTTGAAATATTTATTTGATCAGACAAATCTAAACGCTAGACAAAGCAGATGGTTAGAATTTCTAAGATAATATGACTTTGATATAAATCATATCAAAGGGAAAGAAAATAAAGTGGTTGATTCACTCAGCAAGAGGGTGCATGAACTACATGCTACAACCATCAACATGTATCAGACTAATGTTAAAAGCAAAATTCTGGAGGCTGCAAATACAGATCTATAGTATAGAGAATTGGTAGCAATGCTAAAACAGGGTAAGATACTTTGGAAGATGGATATTTATAAGTTGGGAGTAGATGGAATATTGCTGCACAAGAACATAATTTTTGTACCAAATGTCCATGACTTGAAACGTATAATTTTGCATGAGATGCATAATGCTCCTTATGCAGGGCACCCTGGATATCAGAAAACTGTAGCAACGGTCAAGAGACAATAATTTTGGCCAAGTATGAAGAGAGAAATTGCATAATACATCGCTTGGTGTATGGAATGACAGAAAGTTAAAATAGAGCATAGGCACCCAACAGGATTGCTGCAACCTTTGCCCATTCCTGAATGGAAGTGGGAAGTGGTGACAATGGATTTTATTACAGGATTGCCGAGAACAGGAAAGATACATGATTTGATTATGGTAGTGGTGGAAAAGCTTACACAAGCTGCCCATTTTATTCCACTAAAAACTACTCACAAAGCAGCAGATGTTGCTGATATTTTCATGAAGGAAGTTGCATGATTGCACATAATTCCTAAAACAATTGTGTCTGACCGAGACCCAAAATTCACCTCGAATTTCTAGAAAGGATTGTTCAAAGGATTCAGAATGAATCTGAACTTTAGTACAACTTACCATCCTGAGACTGATGGATAGACAAAGAGGGTGAATAGAGTGATAGAAGATACATTGAGAATGTATGTGATGGATAAACCATCAAAATGGGAAGACTACCTACATTTAGTAGAAATATATTATAACAATGGGTATCAGGCATCATTGAAAATGAGCCCATTTGAAGAAATTTACGGCAGAAGGTGCAATACTCCAATAAGTTGGGGTAATCTAGCTGATAGAATAGTAGTGGGGCCAGAATTTCTCAAGGAGATGGAGGACCAAATGTTAAAAGTTAAACAGAATTTGAAAGCTGCCCAAGATAGACAGAAACGTTATGCTGATAAAAACAAAATCCATAGAGATTTTAAAGTGGGTGATCATGTTTTCCTGAAAGTAAAAGCTAACAGGAGTTCCCTAAAGCCGGGAAGTTGCACCAAGTTAGCAACCAGATTTTGTGGACCATTTGAAATCCTAGAGAGGATTGGTCCAGTTGCTTATATGATTGCATTGCCTGCATCTATGTCTGTTCATAATGTCTTCCATGTATCATTGCTAAAGAAAAATATACTTGATGCTAATCATGTTATTGATTGGAATGTTATTCAGGTGGAGCAAGAAGGCACTTTCCAAGTCCATCTAGTGTGTATCCTAGATCGAAAAATCAAACAACTTCGGAATCAATCCATAGGGCTTGTAAAGGTCCAATGGACCTGGTACAGACTTGAAGATGCTACTTGGGAGCATGAGGATGAAATGTGGGCAGAATACCCGCATCTTTTTGAAGAATTTTGAGAATTTTTTTATATATGGGTACATGATGCACTGAGGAAAGTGCATAAATAAGGGGAGGGGATTGTAATATCCCTCGGCCGAACCCAAATGTAAATATAATCCACGTATATTTAAGCTAGTGAGTTGTTTAGACATCATTTTTGTAATACATATTTCATGGCATGGTGCGCGCATATACTACGCAGTAAAGGGATGTAATGTGAACATTTTTGAATACCGCGTGCAGTAACTAAGGTGAGTGCAACCTTAAAGACAGAGGATACAACACGTAGTAACTAAGTGTGTGAAATATTAAGGTCAATGAATTTTTGTGTATATAATATGCATTATAGGCTGGTGAGCCAGTATTATAAGCCAGAAAGCTTATGTCTTGGAACTAGGCCAGCACGCCTAGATGTTAAAGGCTAGAGCACCTACTTTGTACATGACTCGTGATTAATATAAAATACATCACTGCATGCAGAATGACCATGATAAAGGAGATGGGGGATTGAACTTCACCAGTTAGGGAAAGGGAGGGCCAAAAGTCAAGAGAATATTATATTAATATTTCCTAAAACATGAAGTATGGATAATTAGTTTATCCTAAGTTCTAAAGTTGGGGACAAGTGGACAAAAGTAATTTCGATATGACAAGTGTCAAGTTGGGGACATCCATTCATATCATGGGGAAACTTATCTCAAGGGGGGATTTTTCTCACACATACCTTACAAACGGGAAAAGGGGGGCACCATCAGGCTAACCATCACTTTTGACAAAGAGTTCACAGTGATTCCAAAACACACTCAGTTATCCAGTCAATGACTCCATGACCATTTCACTCATACATTATGTTATCCTTGAGACAACCATTTCACCTTTTCGAAGCCTGTTTCCCCATCCTTTTTGGTTGGTGTACCTGGTTAGCTTGGAGCGAGATTGAAGAAGCGGGTTGTCAGGCCCGTGAGTAGTTCTCCGAGTGAGAGAATTGTTGGGGATTGATTTTCATAGGTGCTAAACTATAGCTACATCTCTTTGAGAATTCCGATCTGGCCTGTTGCTAAATCCCTAGAAGGGAAGTGGCACAGTCGAGGGACTGTTGAGCAAAGAAGGGACACACTTCCTTGGGTGGGATAGGCATGTGGGGAATGAGAGGTTGTAGGCTGTTAGTTGAGTGAGCACCTGAGATGGAGCCTTTCCTATTGTCCATGAGCCTTAGCCTGGATAGGAATCTCTTTATCCTGGGTGGAGTTCAATCCCAACTCAGGGGTGATTCACTGTTGAGAGTGATGAACAATGTAGCCTATGGCTAGAAGGTTCATGGATGGTTTGTAAGCAGTTGGTGACAATATTTCTAAGATAAGTACCAATTGTATGATATATGGAGATGATGTTTTGTTATTTACATGTCTATGTTACGATTTTATCATATGTGTGACTATGATTGCTTGTGTGCTTATGGGTAATTTCCTGTAAATGATGCATATCAGTAATTACTATTATTTTAATATAAAAGTTGTATGTTACATAAAGTAATTGTTTGTTTATGTTTAGATGTAAAGCTTCCGCGAGCGTGCTATATGTATATGTTTTAGTTGCATGCAGTCTAAAGAGTAAATTTAGGTGGCATTTCTTAGTTGACTATTGGGTATACTACTGTATGTTCTGTAGTATGGGAACAAAATTGTTCCCTAGAGTAGCATGGCTCGACCTAATGGCTGGGAATGTTACCAACTGGCGTCAAAGCATGAGTGGTTGCTCTGGAGTGGCATACCCTAGCCTCAGGTTTTTCAGGGGGATCGTTACATATAGAGGAATTATTTGTAGAATTCGAAATGCTCGGACCTCCGCATATAGCTAAAAATAGAGGTAAGTTGTCAAAAAGGGAATGATTTAAAATAACAGTACCTCTTGGGCCCTTTTCCTCTGCTACCAACTGTCCAAAATTTGTTGAAATGTACTTAATTTTAATTTGAGGACTCATTTAAKCTTAGCAATCTCCTCTTTTAAAGAATCTAACCAAACCGATTGATTCATTCCAACACTTTCGGTTGTTTCAGYTGTGGTTTCCTTCTTCTACCGCTTGCTCCTTTTCTTCTTAACAAMTCCCTTGTTGATGACTAGATCCTTCATAGTGGGATTCAACCTAAGTTCCAACTGCAAGTCTGTAGCCGGCTTTGTGTGGAATTTATTCGCTAGAATGTGTGCAAGTAYTGTTTCCTCCTTACTCGCAGGAAAATCTAGCATGTTGTTTGAATAACTAGTCTCATTGGATTTAGCGTTGCCCATGTACCTCAATTTTTGTGGACACCAAAATTATTTTATAGAGATTAGAAGGTTGAGAAAAGTTGGAGATTACTTCATTTATGGATAAGTCGATGCCTCCATGCTTGAGAATTGGAAATTATAGAACCCCAATCCATAACCACAGACAGACTACGTACAAGTGTGTTGGTTTTCCATGCCCGACTAATCCATTTCAAATTATTATCTTTTGAGTTCGTTACATGGCGGCGTTCACCTGGCATCAAATGGTTGTGAAGTACTGAGTGAGTGAAAAAGGGTGATCTGACTAGCCGTCGCCCATCCCACTAGTGGTGGTTTTGACATATCGAAGCATGTGACATTAGAACTTTGACAAAGGTGGCTTTGGAAAACCTACTTTAACCTAATGTATCTTTGGAGGTGCCACACGTCTGTTTTAAAAACCATGATAGTTTTTTCGGTTCTCCAAACTATGAAGCTTCAGCGATGAGGTGAGAAGGTTGAAGTTTAGTTATATATATATATATTTAATAATAAGCAGAAGTACTTAAGGAAAGAGTGGTATGACAAAATATTTCAGAAGATGATCAGAGGACAAGACTACAAAAGGATAAGGTATGAATCTTGGCACAACCATAAAGTCTTTGGAAGCCACTACGGGAAGTCCTCTCATGTTAGTAAAGTATTCAACGGAATCCAAACAGAGGAATATATTAGGTAGGGAAGGAATTAGTGAAAGTGCATTCACTCCCAAAGAAACTAGTTACAAATTAAAGCAATACATGGGATTCAAATCTATTATAAAAAGGAATTGACTACTTGAATGACAATAATCAAATAAAGAAAGAGGCTTATTTCATATTGGATAAGGAGTGCATCATATCCATGGATTAGATATGAAATTAGAGTAATGCTTCCCTTATGATCATCAAAGTGTGCAGTGAAAGCATTGTATGAAGGGCATTATTTATGGCATAATAAAATTGGATTGTCCAAGGCAGGTTGAAATCAGATTGGTCAAGGCAAGGGAAAGTAATAGGCAACAAGAAAATCCAAGTACTGATATGATCAGTTAAGGAAAGGACAAATAAAACACCTCAAGAAGGAAGTTGGTGTTAATTGTCCAAGGTTCCTCAGAAAACATGACTAGAAATAGAATGGGGTCATGGAGGAGTTGGATCAGAGGGATCCGAAAAATCAATGGATATTGAAAATACAAAGTCTATAAGACAACAAGATTGGAATCATAATTCATCCAAGTATGAGTTGGGATAGATGGATCCAGGAAATAAATAAAATTTGAAGATTAATATCATCTTAGTATTTGGATGGAAAAACAAAGATAGACAAGAGTGTTTTGTCTAAGAAGGTACTCAGATCAAAAATAATCATGCACATTAATTATAGTGAAGAGCATTTGAAGGTTCAGGAATCCAAGAGAAGGGAAGACTTATGGGATAAACAAGGAAATGTGATATAGGAAGAAAGAAGTTGTTGCAATTACTGTAGCAACAAGTATTATTTGGCTTGTTGGGACAACCAAAGGGTGATAATACTTTCATGTTTGCAAGTGTTGTTGACAATGTTGCTACACATAGATGGAAGCAACATAAAGCTGGAATATTGAATCATAAGGCTGATAAGGAAGCATAAGAGCTCCTATTGTCATCAACTGATCAGGTAGCATTAAACTCGTTTAATGGTATCCCTGCAGGTAAGTATCCCTCTTTTGGAAATTATGTGTGAAATTGCCAAAGGGAAATCCAGGTAAGAACTTTCCAAAGTTGGGATGTTACTACACTGTATGGTATTGTTTAAGTGCATCGACAGGATTAAGTTACCACTAGGTGTGGTAAAGGCTAGAGGCCTATTATAGTTATCAAATATTTTTAGATTTTGAATTCACACACTGGCATAGTATCATGTCATGTTAATTTGGTTATGAGGCAAAAACCAAAGAAAATAAAAGATAAGGGCCAGTTATAGGAATGAGGCTAAGAAAGCTAGTCATGTATGAGACCAACACGTGGTTGGATACTGCAAGGTATGGTTATAGAAAGGTTATGTGCCACACAAATACCCAATGAGATTCCTACTTTAAATAAAATTGGACTGCAACCTTTTTGCTAACACAAATAAACACTACAAAATTGCATTCTTGGTGTAGTGTTCAGGTCGAAAAGGAAGGCATCCAAGTAATTCTGAAGACAATGGGAAGGGTGTGGAGATGTCTCAAGACATTGGCAAGATTTCCAATTTATGGATGGTGAGATGAATGACTTAGATAAGGCTTATTCTGAAAGTCAATGCAAAGGTTCATTGAGTAATTAGGCATTGAGATTTGCACTCATGCCTGGTAAGTGTCAGAGTTGCACTCATACATGAGGGAATTGTATACTTAAATGTAGTTCTGCTGAATGCATTTTGTGAGTGCATGTATATATGCTTTTGCATGAAAATAATTATACTGATGTTTGAAATGTTGTTAACTCATGAAGTTGAGAACATTTCAGGAACTGATAAACATTGCAACAGGGAAGTTGCAAGTGAGGTGGTCACAGGAATAGTGACTGGAGAAAATTTATGTTCAGAAAATTGAAGAAATGAACTTATTGTTATTAATTATGAATATGCATATGAATAGAATGATGAGTCATTCTATTTGGTTGATTTGTTTGGTAACTATGATTGAATTTCTAGGTGCAGGCAATTCTAAGAATCATTGCATAAGGTGGCATGCATGATGAAGTATAATATACAAAAAATATTGACAATTTGTTGGTTGTATGCAATATAAATAGAATTTCATATTTGGGAAAAGTCGAATTCCTTATGAAATTAATTTGATTTATAAAATGAAATTTTTATAATGATCTCTCATGACAACTACATGTGTGTTATGCAGATGAGATGATATTGATTAAAGTTGGAACTCCTGGACCCATGGAGCCATGGTGCTCTGATACTTCCTGTCTGGCCTATACTGGAGCCCTGGAAGGGAGGTTGAGAAGCCGATGAACTATGGAAACAATGAAGGTGCATACTACCTTGGGTTGTACAAGCATGTGGGGAAGAGAGAGAGACCGTTGGTGGGAGTGCTGCTGAGATGAAAATATAATGATTAAAGTGGGAACTCTAGGAGACATGGGGCTCTGATACTTCATGTACGACCTATATTGGAGCCCTGGAAAGGAAGATGAGCAGTCAAGGAGATATTGGAAAGTGAAGGTGCATACTACCTTTGGTTGTACAAGCATGTGGGGAAGAGAGACCGTTGGTGGGAGTGTTGTTGAAGTTTGGTACCTTGGCCTAGACTATGTTGATATTAATTGTGGGTCGTGGTTATCTTGGGAAGCCATTGTCCAGATGGAGTCATATTCCATGCTTGGAAATGGTATGCTACTGAGAGTTTATCAGCAGTGAGATATAAGGCTGGGTGAAACGTCATGGATCTACATCCAGTTGTTGCTTCAATGGAGTTTAATTGAAGCATGTAATAAGGAACAATGAGATGAATTATTTCCTGAACTAGCTCTATGGAATAAAGCAATTGACTTCAAGTTGCAATATGAGTACTAGAATTGGTGCTGGAAAGTAGAGCACCAGATGGATGACAAGCTTTCAATAGCTAAATCTTGGAGACTTTAAAGAGTTTAAATGCTACGTGGTATATAATGCACTGAGAATTTTTGAAAATTTGTTGTACATGTACACATGATGCCCTGAGGACAACACATAAATAAGGAGAGGGGATTGTAATATCCCTAGGTTGAACCCAATTGTAAATGTAAATGCAAATGTACTTAAGTGGTATCAGAGTTGTTTTATATATTTTGACATACATCTTCCATGGTGTAGCGCGTGCATGTACTGTGTAGTAAAATGACGAATTGGATACATTCCAGGATACCGTGCACAACATATTAAGTGCACGCGATATTGAGGCCAGGGAGCCTTTATGTATATGATATGTGTTATAGGCTGGTGAGCCAGTTATTATAAGCTAGGGCACTTATGTTTCGATTCAGTTGGATAGGCTAGATGTTAAAGGCCAGTGCACCTGTTTTTGTACATATTTCATATTAAATATAAGATACATCGTTGCACGCAGACCGACCATGATAAAGAGATGGGGGACTAAACTCCACTGGTTAGGGAAAGGGAGGGGCCTAAAAGTGAAGCAAAAGGGCTGAGCTAGGGAGCTTAATTTAGAAAGGAATATCATATTAATATTTCTTTAAATCATAAAGTATGGATAATTATTTTATCCTAAGTTCTAAAGTTGCGGACAAGTGGGCCAAAGTAGCTCCCAACAGGACAAGTGTCAAGTTGGGGGCATGCATACATATTGTTGGAACTTAGCTCATTTTGGGGATATCTCCATCATTCAGATTATCATCTTTTCCTGGAATCATCCATCACTGAGATATACAGTCAATCATCCAGGAGCATTGGCAGCCATTTGGAACTATCATTTGTATCTTCATGACTTTACCTGAACCCGTATCCAGAGCCTTCTATTGGGTAACTGTTAGCTTGGGAGAGGGATTGAAGAAGCAGGTTTTCAGGTGCGTGGGATATTGAAGAGGCAGATTGTCAGGCCCGTGAGTAATTCTTCGGTGAGAGAATTGTTGGGGATTGATTTCCTAAGGTGTTAAACTACAGTTGCAGGGCTCTGAGACTTCCTATCTGGCCTGTTGCTGAAGCCTGGAAGGGAAGTGGGGCAGCTGAGGGACTGTTGAGTAGAGAAGGGGAACACTTCCTTGGGTGGGACAGGCATGTGGGGAATGAGGGACTGTAGGCTGTTAGTTGAGTGAGCACCTGAGACAGAGTCTTTCTTGTTGTTCATGAGCCTTAGCTTGGTTAGGAATCCCTTTACCTGGGTGGAGTTTAGTCCTAGCTCAGGGGTGACTCACTGTTAAGAGTGATGAACAATGTGGTCTAAGGATGGGAGGTTCATGGAAGTTCTGCACGTAGTTGGTGATATTCTCACAAAGATAACTACCAATTGTGTGCTTAATTTACATGCTGCATTGTTATTCATGTGTTATTTTTATGGGTTTATTCTATCCATGATTATAACTGTCTATTTTCTTATGGGTATTGCATGTATATGCTGCATGTATATGTTTACTTCTATTTCAGTGTGAATTCATGCATTT
>JASDQU011443482.1:1842-21696 GCA_032191745.1 Picea mariana | reverse complement strand
GTATACCTTGATTTGTCCTAGTGATTTAATTTTCATCATTATACTTTAGTGTCTTTTCATAACAATCTAACACTGCTTTATGCCTTTCTATCCAATCCATTCTGATAATTACATCATAATAATTTAGTGGTAGAATGTTCTAATTTCTCCTTATGTTTTGTTCACCTAAACGGAACTCATAATCAGAACTAAAGTCAACCACTTTCCCTTTAGTTCCTGTTTCTAGTTATACCAGCCATGGTTTTGCATATCTCATTTTCTTAAGCTTATTTGACTCTACTACACCCGGAGTGATGTAACTTAACGTAGTTCCTAGGATCAGCTAAAGCATAAATTCGAGTGTTATTGATTTTACCTTCAATTTCCACCACTGAGGATTGATAGTCATCTTGCCAACCATCCATGGCTGCATTGATCCGATGTAAGCTTTTGCCTACATCCCATAGAGTAGAGGCTTCTTGTAAATGGTGAACAATAGTTTTGTTTTTCTAAAATCAAATGTGGACAGTTCCTCTTTAGACAAGGTTCTCCACATTCCCCACATTTTAATGGTTCACGGGGGTTGTCCCCAAATTTCTTTTATTCCCAAAATTATCGTTTTGGATTGTTGGAGTGAAAGTCTTTCCTTGGAAATCATTTTTTGCTGCATTATGATACGGAGATGGTCGATATCCCTTCTTCCACTAGTTCATTTGGTCTTGTTTCTTATCCTTCCAGGATTTGGGAAAATCTGTCCACTGTTTGTCTTGGTTGTATCACATTTGTGCCTTCTTGAATACTTCACTCAAGGAATTGGGGTTTTCAAACTCAATTTTGTCTCTGTAAGATTATGGTCAACTACTTAGGAACTGCTAGTTTTTTTACCTTGTTGTCTCGGATATAAGGTATGAACCTTAGTAATTCCAAGCATTTGTTTATAAGATCCTCCATCATCATCTGACCAAGTCGTAACTCATAACACATTTTCATTTTCCTTTAATAGTAGCCTTTAGATAGGTATTGTTTCTTGGAATATTTCTTAAAGTGAGACCATTCCATCTATTTCTCTTTTAGGCCCTTGGCCAATTTCAGATGTTGCCACCAAATGCTGGCTTTTCCTTTCAGATTGTAAATGGCCATTCTAACCTACATATCGCTGGAATAGTTGTATATCTGGAATTTTTTTTTTTTATATCTAATAACCATGCCCTAGCTTTTTATTTTGTTATGGGTTCTTTGTCAAAGGTAGTTGGTTTAATTTTCTTAAATTCTCCTTCAAGGTGGTCTACATGTTTTCCTTTTCTGTCTGTTTTTGTTTTATCTTCAGCTGAGGGTGTACCTTTAGATGAGCTATCCCCTCTTTATGCTTCAGGACCAGAATTCTTGGGGCCCTTTTACTGACATCTTCTTCCTGGTTGTCATCCTTTGGGTATTTCTTCGTCACTATTCTTTGCAATAGAACTTAATTTATTTCCTGTTGTTCTTATTGTGCCCTTTTCAATTGATCATTGTCTACTTTGGGAACCTATAGCTCAACAATGAGATTCCTCATCATTTCTAGAACTTCGGTATGTGATATTCCGTCACTATTTTGTCTTGGGTCTTCAGGATGTCTTTGTTCATGATCCCCATCAAGTCTAATTTCCGCGTCATCCTGGGCTACCATGATTAACACGAAACAAAAAATGGTTTTATGTCTGTACCAATAAAAGTTTATTAGTTTTAAATAAACAAAAATATGTGCTAAGTAAATAAGGTGGCCCTATTCGAGTTCCAAGTGTTGTAACATTTTCTCCAATACCATATGTATTGAACCTCAACTTAGTCATAAAAAAAAATTATTCTAAGGAACATTAACCTCCAAATTCAATTCTTAGGCTTGTAATGAGGGGAAGGTGGAAATTATATCCACTGTAAAATCTCTGATGCATTTTTCTCACAATATCGTTATCAATGTTGACATTTATTTCCATACCAACATACAAGGCACAAAGTTTCTAAATGAATAAAACCTTCCATCGCTCTAACATTCACATCAGTCCTAAAGTTATCCTAATACTCATATATACATTTATATATAATTTTGGATTTAGACTATGGGAGCTTTAGGACATACGACCTTAAATTCCTCAATTAGTAAAACACCTCTATATTAGTGCGTAAGGGTAAATCTCCATTGGCCTAAACGAAACTCATATACTATGTACAAAGTAAGGGGTGGTCGGGAATACACCCTTAGTGGCATAGTTGGAGTTAACAAACAATATTTTAATCTTTGCATGACCATAGTCCCTGAATAGAGTTCCTTGCAACTAATGGTTCGTTAAAGGTCTCTCAGTCATTCTTTACATAAGGTTTTGTAATGATAATACTCCATCCGAACCAATTCGTGTAACCCTAACTAAACTATTTGATGTCTCAACTGAATGAAGATTCTCTTCGAATCGAAATACTAACTGGACTTCCCTCTTTTACCTGCTGAAAACCTTGACACTTAACTTGAATTCTGCCAAATTTGGTATGTATATTATGTTTTTAAATCGTAGTAGACCATTTTTGCCAATTCTTAGTTCTATTTTGTCTGAATGTTTCATAGTGTTTTGTAATTCTCCCACCATCTTACTGTATTTTTCTTCATTTATTACTTGCAGTATTTTCCTTAGTTCAAGGTCGGTTTATGCCATGCTAATGTTTATTTCAAAAAAACCCAAGAACTCTTTTGCTTCAAACATCATACTTTATTTCCTTTCCCTTGACATGTCTTACCTCAAAATCAAATTCGTATCATCCATATTTTGTTCAAAAAAGATGTTTTTCTTATGTCCCTATCTTTTAACCTATCGTGGTGATAACTAGATCGTAAATCCAACTTCGAAAATATCTTTGCCCCACCCATTTGATTGAACAGATCATTTATCTGAGGTAAGGGGTACTTGTCCTTAATTTTTAATTGTCTATAATCAGTACATAGTCTTAGAGGATCATCTTTCTTTTTCACAAAGAGGTGTGGTACTCCGCATGGTGAAATACTCAGTCTAACATACTCTTTGTCCAATAATTCCTGTAGTTGAAATTTTAGTTATGTCAATCCTAACAACCTCATTTGGTAATGGGATTTAGAGATAGGAGCTAAACTAGGTAGCAGGTTGATAGAATAGCCTATCTCCCTTCAAGGGGTAATTGATGTATTTCATCAAAAACCACGTCTCTGAAATCATGTAGAAATATGAAGTCTTCAAACTTGAGTTTATCTTCTTTTCTAACAGGTTTGTTACTTAAATGGCATAACTTGACAACCCTTTCTCATGCACTTCTGGAAATGCATTGTTGAAACTTGTGTAACTGATACTGTTTTTTTTTCTTGTATAAATTGAACTGTCCTAGTGGTGTCATTTTCGTCTGTATACTGAAGTGTCTTTTCATAACAATCTAGCACTGCTTTATGCCTTTCTAGCCAATCCATTCTGATAATTACATCATAAGAATTTAGCGGTAGAATGTTCAAATTTGTCCTTAGGTTTTGTTCACCTAAACTGAACTAAGAATCAGAACTAAAGTCAATCACTTTCCTTTTAGTTCCTGTTTCTAGTTATACCAGCCATGATGTTATGTATCTCATTTTCTTAAGATTATTTGACTCTAATGCACCCAGAGTGATGTAAATTAACGTAGTTCCTAGGGTCAATTAAAGCAGAAATTTGAGTGTTCTTGATTTTACCTTCAATTTCCACCATCGAGGACTAATGGTCAGCCTGCCAACCATCCACGGCTGGATTGATCCGATGTAAGCTTCTGCCTACATCCCCTACAGTAGAGGCTTCCTGTAAATGGTGAACACCAGTTTTGTTTTTCTAAAATCAAACATGGATAGATCCTCTTTAGATGAGGTTCTCCACATTCCCCGCATTTTAACGGTTCACGGGGGTTGTCGCCAAATTTCTTTTATTCCTAAAATTATTGGTTTACTGCCTTTTTGCGTGTTTGGATTGTTGGAGTGAAAGTATTTCCTTGGAAATCCTTTTTTGCTACATTCTGATAAGGATCTGGCTGATATCCCTTCTTCCGTTGGTTCATTTGGTCTTGTTTCTTATTCTTCCAGGCTTTGGGAAACTTTGTCTGATGTTTGTATTGGTTGTAGCACATTCGTTCCTTCCTGAATACTTCACTCAAGGACTTGGGGTTTTCAAACTCAATTTGGTCTCTGTAAGACTGTGGTAAACTGCTTAGGAACTGTTGGATTTTTTAGCTTCTCCTCCTGGATATAAGGTACGAAGCTTAGGAATTCTAGGAATTTGTTTATAATATCCTCCATCGTCATCTAACCAAGTCGTAATGCATAAAATTCTTTCATTTTCCTTTCATAGTAGCCTTTATATAGGTACTGTTTCTTGGAATATCTCTTAAAGTGAAACCATTCCATCTGTATCTCTTTTAGGCCCTTGGCCATTTTCAGATCTTGCCACCAAATGTTGGCTTTTCCTTTCAGATTATAAATGGCCATTCTAACTTTCATATCGCTCGAATAGTTGTATATCTGGAAGTATTTTATTTTTATGTCTAATAAACATGCCTTAGATTCTTCTCCTATTCTGGATTCTCCACTAAAGGTAGCTGGTTTAATTTTCTTAAATTCTCCTTCAAGGTGGTCTACCTGTTTTCTTTTTCTGTCGGTTTTTGTTTTATCTTCAGCTGAGGGTGTACCTTCAGATGAGCTATCCCCTCTTTCTACTTCAGGACAATAATTATTGGGGCCCTTTTACTGACCTCTTCTTCTTGGTTGTCATCCTTCAAGGATTTCTTCGTCACTATACTTCACAACAAGAATTCATTTATTTCCTGTTGTTCTTGCTGTGCCTTTTTCAATTTCTCATTGTCTGCTTTGGGAACCTATAGCTCAACAATGAGATTCCTCATCATTTCTAGAACTTCAGTAGGTGAGCTTCGGTCACTATCTTGTATTGGGTCTTCAAGAGGTCTTTGTTCAGGATCCCCATCAAGTCTGATTTCTGCATCATCTTGGGCTGCCATGATTAACACGAAACAAAAAAGGTTTTTTTGTCTTTAACAGTAAAATTTTATTAGTTTTACATAAACAAAGATATGTGCTAAGTAAATAAGGTGGCCCTGTTCGAGGTCCATGTGTTGTAACCTTTTCTCTGATACCATATGTAATGAACCTCAACTTAGATATGTAATGAACCTCAACTTAGTCATAAAAAAAAAATATTCTAAGGAACATTAACCTCCAAATTCAACTCTTAGGCTCGCAATGAGGGGAAGGTGGAAATTATATTCATTGTAAAATCTCTGATGCATTTTTATCACAATATGATTATCAATGTCAACATTTATTTCTAGACCAACATACAAGGAACAAAGTTCCTAAATGAACAAAACCTTCCATCACTCTAACATTCACATCAATCCTAAAGTTATCCTAATACTCATATATACATTTATATATAATTTTGGATTTAGACAATGGGAGATTTAGGACTTACGACCTTAAATTCCTCAATTAGTAAAACACCTCTATATTAGTGCGTAAAGGTAAATCTCCATTGGCCTAAACGAAAATCGTATACTATGTACAAAGTAGGGGGGGTCAAGAGTACACCCTTAGTGGCATATTTGGAGTTAACATAAAATATTTTAATCTTTGCATGACCATAGTCCCCGAATAGAGTTCCTTGCAACTAACGGTTGGTTAAAGTTCTGTCAGTCATCGTTTACTTAAGGTTTTGTAATGATAATACTCCATCTGAACCAATTGATGTAACCCTAACTAAAATATCCGATGTCTCAACTGAACGAAAATTATTTTTGAATCAAAATACTAATTGGACTTACCCTCTTTACTTCATACATCATTAATGTGAAGGTAAGTTCGCGACAGGCGTGAAAAATAAAATTTGGTGCGACCCTTAATGGAACTCTGTGNAATTGACCCCTTGGCCAATAGGCTTATGCCAGCTATTGCCCCATCACATGGAAATTAACTACCATCATACCGGTATCCTTTAATCTGTGTAGTAAGGATTCTCTTAGGTTTTGATAGCATGCATTCAACATTCATGCAATTTTCCAAACAAAACTCTTTTTTGTTTCCTTCGCAAGGGGAGAGTGAATGCTCAGAGGCTCCGCCAGGTGGAATCCGACATTCCTACCCTTCTTCTATGGTAATTTCATGATACTCCTTTATCCTTGCAAGTTGAAAGAGTATTTGGCTATCATTACAGTGGAGGAACTATTATTTTTGATCTCTAGTTATGATTTTCTTTTGACAACTAGTTTTCTGTGGTTAGATATTTATCTTATGATCCCGATTACACATGTTACTGGGAATTCCCTTCACCGGTAAAATATCCTAGGCCCCCTTTGAGACCTTTATGATACCCTCTTTTACTCCAGTACCTACATTCCGATAGAGTCAACTTAATGGGCTACGAGTTTTTTTTTGTTTTTCTGAAGGTTTTGCAGTGTCTCTCTACTCGTCTTATGAATTTAAATTCTCTAATGTTACTATTATATCATTTACGAATACCTGTGAGTCCTCATGGAATTATTAGTCTCTGATAAAACCTTGATAGGGTGAAACCCTGCTGGGGATGAATGGTTACTTTGTTGAATCCTGACAGGCCACCCGCTAATTGAAACATTTGAAAGGCTTTCGGTAACTTTCATTCAGTAATACAGGTAAAAGAAAACAATACTCAATAACAGTCAATATACAAGCTAAGGCACCTTCTCGTTATGTACTGATATTATAATTTTTAGGGTGGGAACCACCATTCAAGAAGGGTATTTGATATAAGTAGTATTCTAAGTGAAGTCTGTAAGATGAGGAACTACATTTCGGTGATATGTTAATTCACTAGTAAATTTTCTGGCACGTATCTTTCGAAACAAATGTCCAACTTCAACTTCATTGAACAATTGGCATGCCTTTCCTTGGATTGGTTGAAGTCATTGGGAGACTTCCATCACTTTACTTTATAGCATGTGTACATGTTGTTGGGCAGTGCATTGTTTTGGAAATATCTTCATTATTTCGACTGGGGTCAAGGCCTTCAGCTGTGCCTATAGCGTATCTACATGTTGCTTTGCTTCTTGGAGTTGTGCCTCCAATGCCTACAACTCTGGATTCTCTATGAGGTTCTCATAATTTTGGATGCTTCTAGCGCTCAACTACTTGCATTCCAAGGCAAAGTTTTTTAATCAGCCAACTCCGCTACGGGAAGTTGCCTCCCTTAGATCTCTTATTTCTTGAGGAGTCTCGGGCACGGTACAAAGTTCCAGATCTACAATGCACTGCTGAAGTTGTTGGATTAATTCTTCAAGTTGTGCCACCTGCTGTGGGACATGTTCTTCAATCTTCAGTTCTATGACCATCACAGAGTGAAGTGCTTTGTGAACCCTTTCCTGTACTTCAAGTTGCTCTGCTAGAAACTGGTTCATGCTCTGTTGCAACTGTTCTTTTTCCTCATCCCACTTTGCTTGTAGGGAAATATTTTCCCATTCTTCCTTACTCTATTGTTTTACAAGTGCACTCTGCACTTGTGTCAAAGCCTGGGTGGCTTGTGCTGTGTCTTCTTGAGCTCGTCGAAGGTAAGCTTCGACTTTATCAGTAATCTAGTGTAATTGGGTGGTCTCATCATCTGTTCCTGTTGTTCCAATTGTCAAGGGCACAGTAGAAACTGCTCGGCTAGACTAGATTGTCTATTTCACTTCTTGAAGTTCACCCTTGATTCGGTCGAATACCTCCTCTTGCTTTGCTTCTTGCTTTTCTGTGATCTCTATTGAAGCATCATTCAATGCGGCAATTAAGAAGTCAAAGTCATCCAGTGTGAGGGTAGTCTTAAATGTAGTCCAAGTGGCCTTAGTTTTATTTTGGGACAAGGGATTTGGTCAGGTAATATTCCTTTTCTTAGAGGGATCCTCCTCCTCTATAGGTGGAGTAACCTCGCCTTTGTTTTTCTCAACTTCTATGCCACATATTTCTTCACCATCACCTCCCTGCACAGGTGAGATCGAAGCAGTCTTCATGGATGTGCTATGGACATCTCAAACTTTATTATCCTTCTTATTCTTGCTTGGTCCAGGTGTATCTGAAATAGCTTCAGGGCTTTCCACGTCGGACATTTCTATGGGGTATGCTGCAACAAGGAGGTCTGTCGACCATTCCTTGGTAATCTTCTCCAAGTATTCTTCTGTCAACTTGTAGTACGAATGGAGCTGTTGTTTGTGCTCATCAACATGCACTATGTTATAGGTGAAGTGCTGGTCTGCGCTAAATTTTATCAAAGTTATAAACCTATGAAGTGTGTTTGGGGTGAGGCACGATGTAGATTGGATTGCATTCTTCAATTGGTTGTAATAGGCATGCAACATGACATTGTACTACCACTGCTTGTTCATGTCATTGGAGTACCACAACATACAGAAATTTGCGGCCAGTGGTTCGAAGGGTTTGATCTCTGGAAAAATGGCACCTTTTGGTAGCTCCTAGGAGATGAAAGAGATTAGTGTGAGAAACCAACTAAAGTGGAACTCATACCATTGATCTTGTGCTTCTTTGCAATGAAGCTCTAGATGGTTTACAAGCAACTGCGGCCAGTTCATCTGTAGTCCCTCGGTGCACTTCCCTGTGAGGTCAACTACGAATCTAGTCACTTGTGTTGGTCTGTTCTTGCGAGCTAGATTGCCCGCGATCAGCTGACAGGAAAGGCACACTGAACCACTCTATATAGAGGCTACCTTGTAGCCTCACATGCCTTTATCGACATCGCCATAAGTTTATTTTATCCTCTACGCTATTGCTCAGTCTGAGGTCTTTCCAGGGTAAAACTCTTGTGGGTTAGGGCCTTGCATACTAAGTCCTATGATCCAATTGATCAAGGTAGGATCCATAGTGATGCAACGATCCAACCATAATTATCCTCCATGATAGCAGGACAACAACAACCTGATGCATGCGTTGAATTCCTGGTGTCTGTCGAAGTGTGGGATCTTCATTACATTAAGCAGTGTGGATTGCGTGAGGTTCTGGGTCCATGATTGCAAGACAATATTAGAATTCTTTCCTTTGGTCCTGGTTNAAGGTTAAAATCACTAAATTTCACTGCTACGAGCTTATCCTAGTCAACACGAACTACGCACACCCCTTTCGGAAGGTATGCGATGACCAAAGTGTACTCGAAGTCTCGAGGTACATTGTCATGGTTGATGGCACCGCTTAGAGGTGGTAAGTAAGTAGGTAGAATGCGTGGGATAAGCTTGGCATTTGCGATGTCATCCCTGTGCTTTATCCATTTTTCATCGGTCGGTCCAGATGGACTGGCTCGAGCAGTGGAAGGGGAGGCTTGGAGTCCTCTCATTGATGATGCTTGGACTCCTGTAGAAAATCCTTGCTCTAACATGACTCTCTCAGTTATTAAGTGATGCAGGAATTCCCGCTAGGCACGCCCACTCACACGATCTCTCCTCCTTCCTCAGCCTGAAGAACTGAAAGGTTCTTCTATTTCCCTATAGGGAAAATTTCCACCCACAGTAACTCAACACTGGGTATCCCTTTCTTCTGAATCAACACTGGCCTTTTCTTGTTATCACGGTTCCTTCTATTGGGATTTTGACACCCGCGATGTTCAAACAACTTGTTTCACTGATCTTCGATCCCCGATGTGATCCTTTATTTCCTTAGACCCACCTGGCTAAGCCTTTAGTCCACACGACCATTTTCTATAAGACTGCAACCTTATATTCCTTCTTGTCGAAGTTTCTGCCTTCAAAATCCTAATGCGCTTAAATTCCCGTTAGCCCTCCAGGCTAAGCTCCTGGTCCATGTGACCTCCCCATATAGGACCACAGTCATATTCCTCATCGGGGTTTTGAGCATCTTAATGTTGAAATACACATGCCCTCAGGATTGGCGATTCCTTGAATCTCGACACACCATTTACGCGTTATCCCTCCTGGCTATAGGCTTTCGTACTTTCTTCCTCGTCGGGGTTTCGTGGTTCGTGATTCCAAAATGCGCAAAAAATTTGTCACCGGGATCCCTGATATCCCAATGACTCAACCAACGATAACTGACTTCCTTGTCGGGATTTTTCCTGATGACTCCAATTACTTCCATGCGTCCTCCCCTGATGGACGGTCCTGGTTAACCCTTAGGATTTCACGATTTCTAATGTCCTGGAAGCCTCGTCCTTAGGACTCGCGAAATGCTGAACTCTGACTCCCTTCAGATCTCTGACACGCGTCCCAAATGAATGGGTGATTCAGATCAGTCCTCACTATTTCGAGACTTTATATGACCATGAACATTCACTTACCTGAACCCCAATGACCACATCCCCGATCTAGATGACCACACGACACATGTCCTCCCTGAGATCCTTCCACCATTTCGGGGTTCACCTAGCCACGGATTCTTGTCTTCTGAACCTCCGGAATGTCGATGGACTCTCGGTCCCTGCCACCTATCCCAACAGATGGACGGCTCTGATCTAGTCGGGGTTTCGAGACTTCTGATGTCCCAATTCTCACGACCTCAGTAACTCTGATTTCCTGACTCCCGACACCTTCGATCTCCGCCACGTGTCCCAACTACCAGACGATCCAGATCCTCCCGGGGCTTTGAGATTTCAAATGTCAAAAAACATTTGACCACAGGACTATCAATCTTTCGAATCCCGATGGTAAACCTCGTGCCGCTCCTGTCCGATACAATGACTGATGGGTAACTGATCAATGATCCGACGACTCACAAATCCCAGAGCTTGAACTCCAAATGCGGTCGTAACCTTCTTGCTTCTTTGGCGGATCCAATGGCTAATGGGATTTCACAAATCCTCTCCTTAAGATCCTAACCGTCGATCTCTTCCTCTTGGATTTCTTCTACGATTGAACCCAGTATCCCTCTGTGGAAACTGGTCCTCCTACATGAAACCTTGCAATGCTTTTCAAACACTCCCACAACACAAATCTCTATGCCTCTCCTCGACGAACTTGGAAGCCTTATTCCTCCCGAGCTTCACACAATTCTAAGTCTTCAAAAAGACTCTTGCGCACACTCCTTGCGGCAAATCCTCAAACACTTCTAAGTGTTGAGTTCTTTCAACTCTGCGCACACCTGCAGTAGCAGTCCTTCAATGCTTTGCTTAGTTTCACGATTGAGGCTATACTTAGCCTGCACACTCCTTGCACGGCTCGTATGACCCAATTTTACTTCTGGGTGAATGAGAACAAGAGTTAAACTATCCGGGCCTTCTGTAAACACACTCCTTGCGAACGACTTCAATTGCACTCCTTGCAGGAATCCTTGCTCAGATAGAGAAACAATTGAAACTCATTTCTTCTACTTCCTTTCAGACTTTAGTCTCAACACATGAAATCATATACACAACATAACAACAAATGCATAATAGGAAGTAAATACTCATGATCATATCAATTAACACACATACATAGAGAACAAACAAAACTCAATGAATTTGAATCAATTTCTTCTATTAATCCAAATAACTATACATGGGTGTTTCTGCACAGCTCTCTACTTCTCTTCTCTATGCTCAGAATTATTCTAACTATGTTACAATGAACAATGAAGGTGTCTATATCCGTTTTCACTCTTTTCTTCTAAAACTGTCTAATCTAGAATTAAAATCCTATCTACTTGCATTAGCTACTATAAATGCCTCCATCTACTTTAGACGAGAGCGAGGCACTCAAGGTCTGATTACATTATACCAAGGCACCTTCATTAAATGATCTCATTTATATTTGGCGCATCCACTTGAAGGGAAATTTCAAAATTTGTGTTGGATGCCTTCCAGTTGTCTTTTGTCTTCCACGCTGGCTCGCTTGACGTGAGGGATGATCTTGCATCATTAAGTCAATCAAAACTTCTTCAACTACTTTCTCAACAGCGCTGAGCTCATCCGACATACAAGCTTGGGTCAACTAGCTCTGGTGTGAAATGAATTTAGAGACTATAGTGAACAGTATGGGAACAAGGAAATGATCATAGGGTGAAGTAATTTGAGGTTTTGGGCTCAAATTCTCACTTAGCAAAAAGTATTCTCAGTGCATGGCGCGACAGACTAAGTAGGGAAACTTAGAAATGGTCTGCTTGCAATGGGTATGAGGCTGCATTAACTTATGTTCTATCCATTATAGCATTATCTAACGGTCTAGTGGAGAGCCATAAATTCTTTCCGAACTGTTCAGAGCGGTAGTTGAATGGTTATATTGGCTTCCAACAACTATATTACTTTGCCTCGACGAAGTGGCATATGTCATCGTTATGATATCTCGACGAAGCTCCAATTCTGCAAAGTGTCTTGCTGCGAGGTACCCTTTGGGATCTTCTGTAATTTTTCATTCTTAGCCTTCTTCTTACTTAGCTTTCTAGGCTTCTTTCCAGTGAGCTTTGTCTCGGTGATTCTCTTCCCATTTTGATTCTTATTTTCCTTGGACATAGTCACTTTGTGCTGGTGAGATTCTCTCCTAGGGTTTAGGTATATCACTTCTTCTTTGTCTCAGGTAGATATTTCATTCTTTTTTGTAGATTTGGCCTCAACATCTGGGATTCTAGTGTCAGATGGCTTCGAGCGACTCTCCTGTTCTTCTATCAACTGTGCGATCCTTTTAGTCATGAAATCTTTTAACTCTTGTCTTTGTTGTTCTAAAACCTCTTCTTCTTCCTTCTTTCTGGCTTGATCTCTTTCAATCCAAGGTTTTCCGAGTAGCATAGTAAACGGGGTGTTGTCCTCAATAAATTTGATAATCTCAAAATCTTCTTTTGTCAAAGTTCCATTGATTGTCATAGGTATCTGAGCGAGTTTTCCATATAACATCATCAGTTTTTATTTGAATAGTCTTATTCCTCCCAATGAAGGAATCATGGCAGGCTTCCCTATAGCTTCCCAATTTCTTTCTGGCATAATGTTCACTTGTGTTTCTTCATCAAGAATACAGTCAATGTTGAAGTCCCCTATTCTTTCTTCAACTTGCTCCTTTTCTTTGAAGATCTCTGGTAATCAGACATATTTATGTTCCTTCAGGGTTTCTTTCATCTGTATTAATACTTTCTCTGATTCTTGCTGGGTTTCTTCATTTTATGCACCTGCCTTATGGTCTTCTTGATTCATATTTATCCTCTCAAGCTTAGCGATCATTCTAGGGCAATCTAATACCTCATGGTCCCTAGCTTTGCAACAAAGACAACTAGGTTTTCTACCAGGGCATTCCTTAGCTAGATGGCCTGGTTTTATGCAACTATAACATAGGATTAATCCTCACTTTCCTTTAGCTAATCCCCATCCCCTTCTATACCGCACACTAGAATCGTGATAGCTAACCTGCAGAAAATTATTTCTAGGATCATGCATCCATTTCTTAGTCCAAACATTCTTTCTATGCATAAATATAACATATCTATCATTATACTTATTAGATCTATTCATATCAAACTTGATTTCATCTATTAATTCCCTAGTTTTTAAGCTAGGAAAAAATCTATCAAACATACCTAGATCCATGCTCTAGAAACAAAAAAAATCACGTATCTTACTTCTACAGAGCAAAAGGATTCCAAATCTAAGAGCTTTTCACTATTATTACCTTTATTAGAGCACAACGCTTATAGATATTACCTCTTTTCTGCAGATCTGACCTCTTTCTTTCAGAAATTTCCACTTTTACTTTTCTTAGAGCACAGAGCATTCAGATCTCACTTATTTTCTTCAGATCTGATCTTCCTTTCTTCAGATATGACCTTATTTTTGGCACAAATATTCACAGGTTGAGAAAAATGTTGTGCACTAGGGCAATAGATCTACGCACAAAGATTTGTTTTTCACAAAGTTTCTTCATCTTCAGTTCCTAGCAATCACAATTTTAGGTCCCGACAACGGAACCATTTGTTGGCACAGGGGAAGACCCAGGGTTCAATTCTCAAGATAACACCAACAAAGCCCTAAATATAGGGGCTTCTATAGTGCAAGATATTAGATATTATTTTCGGGCTTAACTGCGTAGTGTAAGCCCTAAATACCAGCCCTTTTGGCAACACCTGTGAAGCAGATGAAGTCTCACCTAAGGTAGAGGCAAGGGTGGTTGAAAGACTCGGGTATCTACAACCTTAGCTGGGACATAGATCTATGCTTATATCATTTAGAAATAACTTAGCATCGATCATTCATCAATATTCAACCCTTATTATACTTCGCAGACATCATAGAGGATCATAGAGTACACTCAGATCTACAATATTTCAACAGTTAACCATAGTAACCTAGATTAGATCCAACATATGAGCACTAGGCATCCTTATACACATCAGATCTAACAATCATATATATCTAATAAGCACAGATCATAAGTGGATATATCAAAGAACATAGAATAAGAAAAACACATTGAATCAAATCATAGGGCATAACACACAGATTTACGTGGCTCACCCCCACCCTGGGGCTATGCCCACAAGATATTATTCTTTATTATTATCTTCAATATGTTAGAAGCACAAAGCCTCCAAAACCCTTCTTCGCATAGGACAAAAGATCTACGCAGCACGCTAGATCCTTCTTCCTTGTGTTACATCACTTAGCTTTCTATAGAAACCTCACAGTAACTTTCACTTAGCCTTGCAAGCCTTACACAGTTCGCACAGAGCACTTATTCAACATCACATAGATGCACTACCAATTGCACTAAGCAATCACATCTACTAATTATTACATTGCCTATCCTTCTATTTATACATTACAAAAGTGGGCCTAAGTGTGGTTAAAACCACGAGACGAAATAACTTTCCCATTACATTAACCAAAAACCCTAAAGGGGCCCAAAATTGGACCGAGATCCTGTGATCTCTGCTTCACCTGGCGCTCCATCTTTGACGGGCTGTCAAAGTCCAAAAATGGTCAAATATGACCAAGTGTTCCTCAAAACTTGGTCAAGGGCAACACCTATCTTGGTGATAACTAGATCATAAATCCAACTTCAAAAAGATCTTTTCCCCACCCATTTGATTGAATAGATAATTTATCCTAGGTAAGGGGTTCTTTTTCTTAATGTTTAATTGTCTATAATCAGTACATAGTCTTAGAGTACCATCTTTATTTTTCACAAAGAGGTCTGGTACTCCCCATGGTGAAATACTCGGTCTAACATACTCTTTGTCCAATAATTTTTGTAGTTGAATTTTTAGTTCTGTCAATCCTGACAACCTCATTTGGTAAGGGGCCTTAGACATAGGGGATGAACCAGGTAGAAGTTCGATAGAACAATCTATCTCCCTTTCAGGGGTAATTCAGGTATTTCATCAAAAACCACATCCCTAAAATCACGTACAACAATAAATTCTTCCAAGTTGAGTTTATCTTATTTTCTAATAGGTTTGTTACTTGAATGGCATAACTTGACAACCCTTTCTCATGCACTTATGGGATTGCATTGTTGAAACTTGTCTAACTGATACATTTTTTTTTTCTTTTTTTGTATACCTTCAACTATCCTAGTGGTGTCATTTTCATCTTTATAATTAATTTTCTTTCCATAACAATCTAGCACTGCTTTATGCCTTTCTAGCCAATCCTTTCTGATAATTACATCATAAGAATTTAGCGGTAGAATGTTCAGATTTGTCATTAGGTTTTTTTCACCTAAACTGAACTCATAATCAAAACTAAAGTCAACCACTTTCCTTTTAGTTCTTGTTTCTAGTTATACCAGCCATGATTTTGCGTATCTCATTTTATTAAGCTTATTTGACTCTACTACACTCGTAGTGATGTAACTTAACGTAGTTCCTAGCATCAGTTAAAGAAGAAATTCGAGTGTTATTGATTTTACCTTCAATATCCACCACCGAGGACTGATGGTCAGCTTGCCGACCATCCATGGATGCATTGATTTGATGTAATCTTATGCCTACATCCCCTACAATAAAGGCTTCCTATAAATGGTGAACACCAGTTTTGTTTTGCTGAAATCAAATGTGGATAGTTCCTCTTTAGACAAGGTTCTCCACATTCCCCGCATTTTAATGGTTCAGGAGGGTTGTCCCCAAATTTCTTTTATTCCCAAAATCAACGGTTTTACGCCTTCTTGGGTGTTTGGATTGTTGGAGTGAAAGTATTTCCTTGAAAATATTTTTTTGTTGCATTCTGATAAGGAGCTGGCTGATATCCATTCTTTCGTTGGTTCATTCAGTCTTGATTCTTATCCTTTCAGGGTTTGGGAATCTCCATCCACTGTTTGAATTGGTCATAGCACATTTGTGCCTTCCTGAACACTTCACTTAAGGAATTGGGGTTTTCAAACTCAATTTTGTCTCTATAAGACTATGGTAATCTCCTTAGAAACTCTTGGATTTTTTAACTTGTCCTCCCGGATATAAGGTACAAACCTTAGCAATTCTAGGAATTTGTTTATAATATCCTCCATCGTCATCTCACCAAGTCATAACTCATAAAATTATTTTGTTTTCCTTTCATATTAGCCTTTAGATAGGTACTTTTTCTTGGAATATTTCTTAAAGTCATACCATTCCATTTGTTTCTCTTTTAGGCCCTTGGTCAATTTCAGATATTGCCACCAAATGCTGGCTTTTCCTTTCAAATTGTAAATGGCCATTCTAACCTTCATATCGCTGGAATAGTTGTATATCTAGAAGTATTTGTTTTTTACATCTAATAACCATGCCTTAACTTCTTTTCCTATTCTGGATTCTCCAACAAAGGTAGTTGGTTTAATTTTCTTAAATTCTCCTTCAAGGTGGTCTACCTGTTTTCTTTTTCTGTCTCTTTTTGTTCTATCTTCAGCTGAGGGTGTACCTTTAGATGAGCTATCCCCTCTTTCTACTTCAGGAGAAGAATTATTGGGGCCCTTTTACTGACCTCTTCTTTCTGGTTGTCGTCCTTAGGGGATTTCCTCATCCCTATACTTCACAACAAGACTTCATTTATTTCCTACTGTTCTTGTTGTGCCTTTTTCAATTTCTCATTGTCTTCTTTGGGAACCTATAGCTCAACAATGAGATTCCTCATTGTTTCTAGAACTTCAGTAGGTGAGCTTCCATGACTATTTTGTCTTGGGTCTTCAGGAGGTCTTTTTTCAGGATCCCCATCAAGTCTTCTTTATGCATACCATATGTAATGAACCTCAACTTAGTCATAAAAAAAAAATTATTCTAAGGAACATTGACCTCCAAATTCAATTATTAGGCTTGTAATGAGGGGAAGGTGGAAATTATATCCATTGTAAAATATCTGATGCATTTTTCTCACAATATGATTATCAATGTCGACATTTATTTTCAGACCAACATAAAAGGAATAGAGTTCCTAAATGGGTAAAACATTCCATCACTCTAACATTCACATCAGTCCTATACTTTTCTATAGTAAAACACCTATATATTAGTGCGTAAGGGTAAATCTCTATTGGCCTAAACGAAACTCGTATACTATGTACAAAGTAAGGGGGGGTCGGGAGTACACCCTTAGTGGCATAGTTGGAGTTAACATAAAATATTTTAATCTTTTCATGACCATATTCCCTGAACGGAGTTCCTTGCAACTAATGGTTGGTTAAATGTCTACCAGTCATCATTTGCATAAGGTTTTGTAATGATAATACACCATCTGAACCAATTTGTGTAACACTAACTAAACTATCTGATGTCTGAACTGAACAAAGATTTTCTTCGAATCGAAATAATAACTGGACTTTCCCTCTTTACTTCATACATCATTAACATGAAGGTAAGTTCTCGACAGGCGTGAAAATTAAACTCTGGTCTAGCCCTTAATGGAACTTTGTGTGAGTGCGAAAAATGATGATTTCAATTGACCCCATCGCCAATAGGATTATGCCAACTATTTACCCATCACATGGCCATTACCTACCATCATACCAGTATCCTTTACTCTTCGTAGTAAGGATTCTCTTAGGTTTTGATAGCATGCATTTGATATTCGCGTAGTTTTCCAAACAAACCACTTCTGTGTTTCCTTCGCAAGGGGAGAGTGAACATTCAGAGGATCCACTAGGTGGAATCCGACATCCCTACACTTTTTCTCTGGTAATTTCGCAACCCTCCTATATCCTTACAAGTTGAAATAGTATTCGACTATCATTACAGTGGAGGAACTATTATTTTTGAGCTCTGGTTATGATTTTCTTTTGAAAACTAGTTTTATGTGGTTAGATATTTATTTGGTGATCCTGATTACACATGTTACTGGGAATTCCCTTCACTGGTAAAATATCCCAGGCCCCTTTTGGTACCTTTACAATACCCTCTTTTACTCCAGTACCTACATTCCATCATAGTCAACTTAGTGGGCTACAAGTTTTTTTTTTTGTTTTTCTGAAGGTTTTGCAGTGTCTCTCTATTCGTCTTATGGATTTACCTTCTAAAATGTTACTATTATATAATTTTTGAATCCCTATGAGTCCTCATGGAAGTATTAGTCTCCGAGTAAATTTTGATAGGGTGAAACCCTATTGGGGATGAATGTTTACTTTAGTGAATCTTGACAGACCACCCACTAGCTGAAAAATTCAAAGAGCTTTCAGTAACTTTCATTCAGTAATAGAGGTAAAGGAAAACAATGCTCAATAACAAGAAATATACGAGCTAAGGCACCTTCTCGTTATGTACTGATATTATCGTTTTGAGGGTGGGAGCCACCATTCAAAAAGGGTATTCGATATAAGTAGTATTCTGAGTGAAGTCTGTAAGACGAGGAAATACATTTCGACGATATGTTAATTCAGTGCTAAAGCTTTCGACACGTATCTTTCGGAAGAAATGTCTGACTACTATCCTAACTGGTTCTGATATTTGTACTCAAGTTGTTAAGTACCAAATATCAATATAGCATACAAAAACCTCAGAATAAGTACTGAATGCCTTGAAAAAGAGAGAATTTCAGATAATAAGCCTCTTCAAGAGGGAAACCTCCTATTACCCCACGTAAATGTTCAAGTACAATATGATTCCAAATGACAATGTCTCCTTGGTATATATAGTAGACTAGGAGGTGGAAGTACAACTAATGGAATAAAGCTGACATAAACAAAATAACATTACTAATGCAATATGCCCCAATTAAGGGGTAATGAGTCAATATTAGGGATTAACATGCCCTTCCCCTTGAGACAAGTGTTTTCCGCAACTCTTGAGTAAGTCTGAATGATTTTGTATAAAAGTCTAATATTCCCAAGTGGAATCTTCAGCCAATAGTTTCCTCCATTTAATGAGATCCTCTGAAATGGATCTATTCCTCAGTTGGTGAGTTCTTGTGTCAGTGATGGCTTCAGTCTCCAATATGATTTTTTCTTCCTTGTCAAGTTTTGGAAATATGTTTTGAACTGGGATCTTGTCACCTATAACCTTATTTAATCATGAAACATGGAAAACTGGGTGTACTCGTGAAGATGTAGGCAAATCCAATTTGTATGCCATAGTACCAATCTTTTGAAACACCTTATAAGGGCCGTAGTACTTTGGTGATAATTTATTATCCTTCTTGGCTTTCTTGAGGGACATCTATTTGTATGGTTGTATTCTTAAAAACACCCAATCCCCTACTTCAAAAATTCTTTCACTACGATGTTGATCTTCTTGTTGTTTCATGTGATTTCGTGCCATGGTCAGGTTGTCCTTTAAGATTTGGAGAACTTGTTGTTGATTCTCAATGTGATCTTCTACTGCTTAAACCTTGGATTTTTATTTTAGAGAAGAAGTGATGGAAGGAGGGTGGTATCCATAGAGTTCCATAAAGGGTGTCATTTTTGTTGCAGTATGAAAGGAAGTGTTATACCACCATTCTACCAAGGGTAACCATTTGAACC
>JASDQU011443481.1:0-15625 GCA_032191745.1 Picea mariana | reverse complement strand
GAAAATACAATAATGGACAATACATTTCCATTAATGAAAGTGCACTCTGCCCAAGTATATATGATGGGATCCTCAATTGTAATATATAATCTCATATCATTTGATACAATATCTACTTATAGTTGAGGTTTTTAGTGTGTAATTATTATATGATAACAGTAATCATAAGGCAATAATTATCATATCTGAAAATCAGAAAATTCAACATGGTATCATACATTTCAGAGTTTTTCTAAAGCTAGTTAAAATCTTTCAGTGCTAGATCTAATAGATCTTCTTCTGGTATTTTGTTTTTGCAATTGTACGGTTGTGGTCGTCAGTGGCCTATGCAAACAAAGTGACCATGGTCATGGTAGCCAATGGCATGTGTACACAGAGTGACCACAGTTGTGGTCGTGAGCATCATGTGCACACAAAGTGACCACAGTCATGGTCATGAGAGGCTTGTGAACACAAAGCGACCATTGTTGTGGTCGCGAGTGTCATGTGAACATAGAGTGACCATAGTCATGGTCGTGAATGACCTTTGCACACAAGGAAACCACATTTTACAAGATGGTGTCTAGTCTCATAGTAGAATACAAGTTGGGTGGTGCTACAAATTTCAGATCCTGGAAGACCAAGATACTCTTCATCCTGGATGAAAATGAGATTCAAAATTATGTAAAAGAAGATGTCTCAGAACCAAAAAGTGAAAAAGAGAAAGGCAGGCACAAGAAGAATGAACAAAAATCTAAGAGGATATTGATAGATTCCATAAATATCACTTGATTCCACACATCGTTGAGATGAATACTTCCAAGGGAATGCTTGATTCCTTGGTGGGATTGTTCGAGAGTAATAACACTAGAAAGAAACTAGTGTTGAGGAATCATCTATGTCATATCATGATGACCACATCATATTCAGTTTCAACTTATTTTATGAAGGTATCCAAGTTGAGAGATCAACTTAAAGAAATTGGCAATGTCATTGATGATGCAGAACTTGTTACATTAACTCTTAATGGATTACATTCTTCATGGGAGTCATTTGTTCAGAGTATTTGTGGACGAGAGCAGTTTCCCAAGTTTGATCAGTTATGTGTTGATTGTGTCCAAGATGAGGCTCAAGTATTTTCCAAGAATAGTTTGCAGAGACTCCATGATGAAAGAACTCAAGATCTTGTAGTTCATGCAAGAAAAGGAAAAGGAAAAAGAAATTTTGGAAAGAGAAATACAGGTGGAGGATCAGCCCCAGTTCAAGAACATAAGAACAAGGATTTTTCAAGGATCAAGTGCTTCAATTTTAACACATTTGGTCACTATGTTTCTCAGTGTCCTTAGAATAAAAGGAATGAAAATCATCATGCATCAACAACCAATGTTGATGAGGATAATGTTGGACAGTTGGATTGGGAAGTTGGTTGTCATTGAAGTCAACCCTTGGAGATTAATGTCAACCCTTGGAGAAGTCTAGAAGCCCTAGATATGTGGTTGAGATTTAAGGTGAGTTAATTTTCATTGATGGAGTGGTTGATGTCATCAAATGTGATGGGTTCATTTGATGAAGTCTACATGAATCCCTAGAGGTGTGGTTATGGGACCCATATTAAGTTGAGGAATGTGGACATGAAGGACAGTATAAATGCAGGTAATACATGCATGGATAGATAGTCCTTGTCATGTCATTTCCGGTGATATGTGGCATGCCACGTGGTTCCTCATGGTTAGGGAGATATGGCCTTGTGAAGTTATAAGCCCCAAATGAAGAAATTGATCATAAGAATATTAGGACAAGAAGATTGGCAGAAAATGCCTCAAGCCATAATTCTCAACATTGTATTCATCTTAATGATACAAATATTTAATACAATAATGAAACCACCTCAATTTTTTTCACATTGACACCTCATCGGAAGATAAGGTAGGAGGAGGAAATATAGAAATCTAGAAACACACTTAGGATAACAACTATATCCTAGCATGTGAAATATAAAAAGGTGGTATACTAAGACTTAAGTTGGTATATCTCCATGTCTTCATGCTGAAACTCCTGAGTTGAGCCACAATGAAGAACTACCTGAAAAAACGCCAATGTGGATGTTGAATTTGTTCATCTGAAATGAACTGGAAGAGAACTGAGATATGGAACTGAACAGCTGCAATATCATAACATTCCTTGATTGCTTGACAATTCAATCATTTTTCCAAGTATTTGAGCTAGAATAATTTGATGTCTTCTGCTAATTGGTGAACATGTAGTATCACCACTCTACTATCAGTGTACCACTGAAAGTGCTCTCTGAATATGTGGTTTGGGACGACAACTAACCAATTGATAACATGTATATGATGGTTTTTGGATGACCACTAACCAATTTTGACACTTTTAGGTGTCCAACAACATCGCAATGTATCATCTACATACCACAGTTGCCCATTTGGAAAATTTCATGCCCATATGGCATATTTGATGTTTGTTGTTGCCGAAAATTTATGTCTGACAACCACCTTCAATTCCATCATCAATTCCCCCCTTTTTCAGTTGAAAGGAGAGACCACAAGTGGTTTCATGAACCATCATCACTGGAATTTTAAACTCCCCCCCTTAAGGTGCATGAGAGTTTCATCATTGTACTCCCTCCTTCTATGCTCAAGAGAGTACCATACTTGTTCCATTTGAGTAAAACACAAAGTGGGCATGCTGAAAAAACCATATGTTATCTCATCCCTTGAGGGCCATGCTCGAAATCTACGACATAGGAGGACCACTTATGTGAGGTAAAAAAATGCTATGTGCTACAAGATTGGTCTTTACTCAAGATTGAATTCTTCGGTAATACTTATATAATTGCTTGGTTGTTGATGACCACTGCCAAGGATCGATCCACTCATGGTTAATCTTCAATATTGCTTGTTCAGTGTTAAACATGTGTTTGAAGAATGGTTATGCTTGCCACAATGTTGGCAAGGATGGAGATCAAAAACTTATTCTCCATATGACCAACTCGATTACAATGTTGGCATGTCGCATTATGATGCTTAACTTGAACAGGTGAAAGTGAATCTTCTTGAAGGAATCCAACACTATGGAACTTGATTGGTCTGGAATAATCAGGAATATGAAAGGTAACTTCCTTTTCATATACAAGTCATGTTCTATGCTTGTTGTAAATGATTTCTTCCCAAGGTCTGATGATGGGATTGGAAAGAGTATTATGAGTATGATTATGCTGAACTTGAACAAATTCATCTTCATTGGAAGTTGTTCGTTGAGGTTCTCCTTCACTGACTGTTGATCATCATTATCATCATCATCATTATAGAGAGGGTTTTTCTGAACAAAAACTAGTTCAGAATACTTCATTGGCTATTGATTTTGAGATCACTGATTTCATCATCAATAGTTGGGATAGAGATTGAAGAAGTCTAACTTTAGATTGTGTTACATGAAAATAAGTTAGCATTGATTGAAGAGTTTCTTTGTCCAATATCACTATGTTGTCTTCAGTAGTGTTTATTAGAGTGTTCAGTAACTCTACTAATTCACGACTTCACTCCATTTGAGCACACTCACTTGAAATTCTCATTCACTTTTTCTTCTCACTCGCTTGAATTTGTTTCTCGCTTGCTTGTACTCGCTCGCTTGAACCTTTCTTGCTTTCTTCCAAGAAGTTGAGGATGTTTCTTACCACCAAAAATCCATCCAAACTTGTGATGTTTACAATGATTTGAGTTAAACTACTCAACCTTGTCAATTTTGACTCAAAATTAAAATGAATCTTAGGTGTTGGGCTCAACTGAGAAAGCACCCAATTACAAATAAATTCAACTTGATTTGATTGGACACTTACAAAATAATTAAAGTTGATCTTGATTACTTACAAAAAAATTACTATTTGCAAGTTTACAATAAATGTTGATTTCAAAGTTGAGTTGATATTCAAATTTGATGATGCTTTGAGTCCTTGATTATGAGCTTGTTGTGTCCATTGTTGCAACGATTTGAGCAATTTCTCATTTGATTAATTTGATTGCATTTCCTTCACTGATATGATTTGATTGCTTGTAAATTCTCAATCATATGCTCTTGATTGTAACTTCTTGACTTAGTACTTTGTGTGTGTTGATTTATACAAAAAAAAATCACCACATAAAGAAACCATAAGAAAACCACCATCACACAAGCACAATCGTCCTTAGACCAATTGAATAAATTGAGCATAAGAATATTAGAACAAGAAGATTGGTGGAAAAGGCCTCACGCCATACTTCTCAACATTGTATTCATCTTAATGATACAAATATATAATACAATAATGAAACCACCTCAATTGTTCTCAAATTGACACCTCATCAGGAGATAAGGTAGGAGGAGGAAATATAGAAATCTAGAAACACACTTAGGATAACAACTATATCCTAGCATGTGAAATATACAAAGGTGGTTACAAGTCATTATTGAAAGGGTAAAGTGGTTGTGACAAGACAATACTAGAAGCCCTAAGATTATGGAAAGAGGTTACTGTGAAAATTTATGTAAACACCTCTAGGAGTCTCTCATAAGTACTCACATAGTTACATTTGATATTTATCTTATGAATGTTATGGTCTAATGTTTTGGTCTATTGGAGAATCTGACGGCAAGACTGAGGCGGCGGAGAAAATGCAAGGAAGAGGGAAAGTTTCAGAGCTATAGAGTGCAAGGGTTTCTCTGTAACCTTAATTAGGCAGGCCCTTGTGGGTCATCTTGAAGGTGTCACGCAAGGCACCCTCGCGGATTGCCTAAGAGACATCACACGAGACCCCGTGTGATAGGGAGTCTTAGTCCTGTGAGGATAAGAAAAATTTGGGGGAAATGTTGGTATCAGGCTGATGAAGGTTGTGGAAGAGTTACATGCCAATGTTACAGTACAACAAGTCATCTACAAGTTACAGGTATGCTTATGTGATTGTCTCTTGTGCTTGGTGATGGTATGGTACATGCTTGAGAGGAATTTCTTGTTAATGCATGGTACATCTTGGTGATATTGGCATGGTACATTTATTAGTAGTGCATCTTGATTGTATTGGAATCTTGGTATCCTGTTTGGTTACATGGTGATGATGCTACATGCTTGAGGCTTATTCTTGGTATACTCCTGAAGCATTGACACATGGTGTATGGTTTTCATTGATATTGGTACATTGTTGAGGATTACACTTGGTATATGACAGCGCATGTATGAGATACATCTCTTGGTTATGTCAGTACTTGGTTGAGTTTTACCATTAATAGCACTTGCTTGGTATATCATATGGTACATGATGTATGGCATGATTGAGTGATATGGTATATGGTTGAGATACATTGTTGGTACATGGTATCATACAGATGTTGATATACATTGTTGATGTACATGGTTGATACATGGTATGGTACAGGATTGAAACTTGGTATGGTGTTGATGTACATGTTGATGGTTGAGGCATATGGTACAGGTTATGGTGCATGGTTGATGCACGGTTTGGTAAAGGTGTTGGTGCATGGTTGATGCACGGTTTGGTACAATTGTGGTGTGTGGTTGATGCATGGTTTGGTACAGGTGTTGGTGCATGGTTGATGCACTTGGTGTGGTATAGGTTGTGGTACATAGTTGATGTTTGGTATGGCACAGGTTGATGGTTTGGTACATGCTTTTTTACATGGTTGAGACACATAGTGTATGATGGTGTGTTGGTGATATTGGTACATGTTTGGTTGAGGCATGTGTTGGTGATGTTGGAAATATAGTTGAGAGGTGTCCTTGGTATATGATCCATGTGAGAGGATTTGGTTGAGTATCGGTGACAGTGATAGGTTGGAAAGGTTGGTAAGTGGTAGGTTGGATAGAGGGACAGGTTGACACGTTACAGGTCGATGTGATAGTGACAGTGGCAATGACAGTGATAGTGGAAGTGACAGTGGAAGTGATTGTGGTAGTGACAGTTGGTCTACATTTATATTTTAGGGTGGCAATATGGGGAAAGGAAAGGGGGTTGTAGCCTCCTTTCGGTTGGTTCCGGAGAACTCAGGGAGTTGGAGCTTCCTTTAGTTTATAGCCTAAGAATCAAGGGGTTGTAGCCTCTTTCTAGTTGGATCCATAGAATTAAAAGAGTTGTAGCTTCCTTCAGGTTGGAGCCTATAAATCATGGGCTTGGTGCCTCCTTCCAGTTGGTGTTTGAGAATTGGGAATTTGGTGCTTCCTATAAATGTATTCTTGATATATATAAGAAAGTATTTTGTGGTTTTCTCTCATTTGGATTTGTTATCACACAAGTTGTAGGTTGGTAAAACACTGACCCAACCACCAATTGATGAAAACTAGGAGGACACCTACCCACTGTCACCTTAGGCAGGTGTCCATGTCACTTTAGAGGTGAGGTAGTCACCTCAAGGGGGAAATATCGGTGACCCTAGGGGGGAAATGACACAGAATAAAATGAAGATGAAGAGGATTTCCCTAAAGTTCAATTCTAAGTGGTATGAGGATATTGGGAAATATTCTTGGGAAGGTTCAATGGTTTCCAAATGTTTTGAGTGACTTGCAAATAGTGAAGTACCTGCCCAAGACACAAGAAAACCAACTATATTATGAAATGTAATCAATTGGAAAATCAAGTTAAGATTGATGTACCTAATAGAAGCTATTAGTAAAAATATATATCAGCAATGAAATGTCACAATAAGTTGCTAACTAAGGGCTAGAAATTAAGTGAAAGATACAAGAGATAGACTAGTTAAACACTAGTGAAACTCAAGATTTCAAAGACCAAGATACTAGCATGAAAAGGTAAGGTTGTTGTAAACACTTTCTACAGAAATATATATCATCCTTATGGCTGTAACAAACAAATTATTACAGAAAGAAATTATTCCACTAAAACTCCTCCAAACGTTTCCAAAAAGTGTGCTAGACCAAGTAGTATAAGTGTGCAAACTTTGGGCAAATTTCAGCAGTTGATTTGAGAGTTATTCAAGAAATTAGATTAGGGTTTTTGAAGCCCTAATGGTTGAAGATGTATGTTTTTAAAATCAACAAGAACTACCCCTTTATAGGGGGTGTCCTAGTGGTTTAAAGGTTCTCTAAGCACAAGGAACAAAACCCAAGTTGCAAAAAGTTAATACGACAAGAAATCATGTTTCCCAATGCAATATTTTGTTTCTCCAATGCAATAATATTCATATTAGTGCCTTTAAAATTGGGTGAATGGGGTCTTTAAAGAAAAAATTATATAAAAAAAAACCCTATGGGTGTAAACCCTCTTACTCCTTAGGGTATGCCAACCAAACTTAGCGTAAATCTAGGAGGGTATACACACTCGTATTCCTCCTAGCAACCCTTGCAAAAAAGAAAGACTTAAAAATTTAACAAAGAGATGAAGAAATGATGGAGGGTTTATCTATCATACTCCTCCCTAGGGTTTCCACCAACAATAACCAAAGTAAGTAATAAATAAATAGCATATGCATATTTTTGCTTACCTAATCTAAGAAAATGAGATATCAAACCCTAGTTACCATGCAACATTCATCCAAGAGTCAAGAGAACAAGCCTTTAGGGGGTGTGCATCACTCCTCCTCATCCATTGACCAAGAGAAATTCATCAAAAGACATTCCACAAGAAAGAAACACCAAAATCACCAAGAGTAGTGAAAATTTCATCCCCATTACTTCTCACAATGAGAGAGTTATGTTATGAAATGAGATCTTATGATCTCTATTCATACAAAATGTCTCCAAAATAGTTTTTCCACATAATATTAGGTTAAAACACAATAATAGGGGTCAACAACCTTAATCTTTCCCCTTTTACAAAAAAATATTAAACAATTCACTTAAAATTTACTTTTACACAAAAAGAAACCCTAATTCAAGGTGACATCACCCCTTTAGGGGACGTTTTGACACTAGGAGCAATTCGTTGGTGTTGGAGGAGTGTACTTAGGATTCTAAAAGCCAAATTTCAATAATCCAAGTCATTTTATTCATTTTCAAAGCCTCAATCTCCTCAAAACATCATTGTGCCAATGAATGATAGCCTCACCATCAAACCCTATCCCTCCTAGGTGACGTCATGCCTCTAAAGGTGATGTTTTTCCTTTCCTAGGAAAAATGTTTGGCATGTGAGGGATAGGTTATGTCATCCACAATTTATTATAGGACTCCAAAGGTATGTCTCTCTCATCTATCATGCGGGCCCTTGGCATCCACCTGTGGGCTTCAAAGCCCATGGAATCCCAAGCTAGGCTTGTTCCTCCAAAACTACCCACTAACTAGGTCCTGCAAAGAAAAATAAGCATGCTCTCCAAGGATATCAAGTCAAAATATCATGATAAGTAAATCAAGTCAATAAATGAGCCACCTAAGCATGTGAACCAAATATTACCTTTTCCAACAAATTAAGTTCCCAAATACATTATGCGACTTGCCAAGCTTGAATATGGGAGGGTTGACGAGGTGTTATATTGGGTAGATATTTCCCTAGGTCAAGGAGTGTTTCCAAGTCCCTAGCTCTGTTCACTGCATCCTGTAGGGTGGATAGATTATAATCCTTGACCCATCCATGCAAGGGTTCAGATAACCCCTCAACGAACATCACTAGCCGTGCCTCAAATATGTCTGCCACCATCATTGCTAATCTTTGGAACTTCGAGATAAATGCCTCAGGGCTACTTGTCTGTTTGAGCTGAGGCAAATCTTGAAAATGAATCTCGGGATCTTTCCTGTAAAACCTATCGATGATCCTCTGTGTGAAGTCGAGGTATGATGTGATTCCTGCATGACGCAGCATCACCAAACCATTGTACCACCACTCATGGACCTTTCCATCCAGGTGTAGAGTAGCCAATTTGATGGCCTCTGTCTTTGTCATCTGCTGTATCTTGAAATATGTGTCCAGCTTTTGTACCCAAGTCCTTTCCGAACATTTTGGGGACCCATCGAAGTTTGGAATGGTCACTTTGCCCAGTGTCTTTTGAAGCTCATGGTTGAGTTTCCTTTTTTCCCCTCTTGGTCAATTCTTATGCTTAAGATGGAAAAATTCAGTGAAGGACATAGCTTCCTAAAATTCATTGCCCAACCTCATGTACTCCTCCAAATAGGCCAAGTAAGAGACATCCTACTTTGTTGGCCCCTTTGATGCAACCTCGCCACTCAAGAACTGTGGCATGGTGGGTCTAGGTGTTTTGGTGTATAAGTGAGGATGGCTTTGCATGGTAGTGCGAGAATGAGTCCCTTCCCCATTGTTAGAGCCCCTTTCACCATTCTAGATTTGTTTTAGGTTGCCCTTCTATGGTGTTAAGTGATAGCTACCCCAATAGGTCCATCATCATCTTTTGGCCCTTGGCCAAATCATTCATCATCTAGAAGAGGCTACCAATTTGTGGGTATTCTTCTTCCCCCATGTGCTCCTTCCCTTAACCTGCGTCAAAATGTGCTACTCCTTCTTCACCCAACACCCCTTCTTCTCTATGTCCTTGAGGATGTTCTTGAGATCTATACCTATGCCTCTTGTATGTGATGTTTTCATTGTCTCCCACTCTCATAAAAATTACTCAAAGCTGCCCTCAAACCCCACAATTGTCGAGGAACATGCTCTAATACCACTGTAATATCCCCACTAGGAATCTTTTTGCATATTTCTTGATTATTTGGTTCATACAAATTGACAAACAGTTTGCAAGTATCCGCTTAACATGATATATGTACTGAAAACCCAATCTCTTTATTGTTGTTTTGAATTCAAGCGTACATATGACAACATAACTATAATGTGCACACTTTAATGGTTACAATACGGAACAAAATTGTGAACAGCAAGTAAACGATTACAATGAAGGAACCTGGCAGCATCTTATGGTTGATATAACACTGCAGAAGCTTCTTGTAGATGACAGTGATGATGGTCAGTTGTTATGCTCCTCCAAATTGTGCCCAGAACTATTTATATCAGCTTCTAATAGTCCCCACGTATCTAGCATACACCTAGTTATTTAATATCAATCTCCACGCTCCCCAATGGTAACTACACCACCCAAAATTTGACTCACGGCATTGTTGTAGCTCCCACAATATGCAAATCAATATCAGCAAGGAAGGAGCATGTCCCTTTCACTAAAACTCACCCCACTCAACTGCAAACTCTGCCCACAAACATAAAAATGACCAGCAACACACATAGCTGAAACACCACAAGTAAAACTCGGCCCTCCACTTCAATAAATGTGCCTAGCAATAAATATTATGCCCAACAGTTAAGGTAGTGCCCTCTAGCTTGTAACTCGACCTCTAATGAAGTAGTCGACCCACAGTAAAGAAGAAATCGGCCTCTAGCTCAGAGATAGAGCCCACATTTGAAGAGATTTGTCCCAAGGAATGTGTCCCACTTGGAAAGTGGTGCCCACACCTGCATATGAACTATGAGTGAAGAGGAAATCGCCCAACAAATATCAGTCGAGCTCCTCGAGGATTATCTCAGCCACAAAATGGAAGACTCACCAAGAAATAAGATTTTATTCGACAACCATGAAGCTCATTGAAGAAATTTGAAGTGATCTCTTTCGCTTAGCAAGGCTAGCTAGGGTGTATAGTTCCAACACCGAAACCAGAAGCAATGAAGGGTTTCTCCAAAACCCTAGACTCTTTTCTCAAGAGCTCTCTAAAACCTTTTTCTCAATTCAGAATGAAAATAAAGAGAGGAAATTCCTCCTTTTTCCCTTTTATCTTCAGTTAGCTTTTTTCCTGCTCCTTTATTATTTAAATGACATAAAAGCCACTTTAGTGGGTTTCTCACTTTATAATTTTAAAGTGACTTTTTAATTAGCTTAGGACCCTTGTCCCCTCTTTCCCACTTTTACTTTATAAAGTTCTCCTAGGTGAAACATGTCCCCTAGTTCACTTTTCTGCCTTAGCCCACGGGAACTTAATTAGGCTAGCGGAATTATCCCCTTGCGGCTCTTAAGCAGATGGGGACATCACATAATATGAGCAAATATTTCAAATCAGCTACAAGATATTTCACTGTTGTATAACACATGAAAACTCACTAAAAAAATTCTTACTCAGAGGGATAAGAGAATAATTCATGGAGACCTTGAATCCCCTCACAAATGGGGACATCTTCCAGCTAGAGTATGAGGACATCAAGCAAATATTCAATAATTAATCTATATCCACAAGGAAGAAGGGTCGAAATGGTAAGAGAATGGTAATATAGTTATATAACCTAACTAATGCCTAAAAAATGGATTCAAGCAGCCTTGCATGGGTCTCTTCAAAGATAGTCGTGTAGGTTGAGTGACAGTACAATGTTATAGGCCACACAACTTCTATGGAAATTTGTCTTGTAGCTGCGAGACTTGCATGGAATAGACTAACATAGTCACACAAATCATCGAGCTCGTGGAAAATAAAATTCCAGAAAGAAAAACCACAAAGGGTGGTTTCTAAAAGGATGAACATGTCGATTATGCTTCCTGCAAGGCACCAAATGTTAGAGAATGGTTGAAAACAACATAAGAAGATATGTAAAATGATATAAATCCAAGTGGGAGTTGTCAATTTGTGTTGGGGATTTTGTTGCATGAGTGAGAAAAATATCCTTTGTTAATATAGGTTGTTAGCTAAACACTAGATGATGATTAGTTATGGGACAAACACAAGAGTATTACTGCGGTAAAATAAAGAAAATAAGCATGCATAAAATTTAAACTAAAAACTAAACTACAAGTATGCCATTCAAAATAAGATGTGGAGGGAAACAACAATACTCATATATTAGTCCAATGGAAAGGCATGAATATGAGTAATATCACCTGGGGAGAATGGTTGGATGCAAATAGGCTCCAACACTCCCCTTGGGATGGATCCTTTTTCTTCTTGAAATCCCTCTCTAGCAATGGTGAATGAAGAAGTCTTTATTCTTTCAATCCATATATGATCTTCAATCCATTCTTGCAACATAACGTTGCAATTATTCACCTCCTTCAAATGTTACTCTGCGGCTTTCATTTATAGAGAAATTCCAAGCTCCTTGATGAACTCATTCCAAATTGAAAGCTCTTCATTCAAAATGGAGATCCCAATGCTTGAAAGGAATTTTTGGGAGGCCAAAGTACTCTTCATAAATGGAATGGGAACTTGAATTTCACATGTATATCAACCTAGAGGTATCTAAGCTAGGCCTTCATCCTTAACTGCATCAAAGGTATCACACTCATGTGCGTGAGAAGACTTGCACATCTTTCAAAGGAAATGGCATGAAAGTCATGCAAGTGTCAATGAAGGAAGGTCGTGCAAGTGTATGAAAACCCACCTTAGTAATGTTTTTCCATGCTCTTTTGTAGTGATGTAAAGTATCCATGAGATAGCCTTATTATGATGTATTCTTGCCAACTAATGATGTCTTTATATAGTTGCCTAAATGTCTCTTGTGAGTGAAATTAAGGTGATAACAGTTCCCTAGCCAAGAACGTATTCATGAACAACAACATCTCTAGTAAACCCATAGAGGTTGACTAGTATGTCTCAGCCAAGAGGATTCAAATTGGGAACTTGTTGGCATGGAACTAGCCAAATGCCTAACAACATTGCTAATTAGCAATTGAGCTAACCCCCTAACATTTCTTTAAATCTAGTTGTAATAGTGTCAATATTATGGAGAGTGCCCTCATTTTGAATCCTTGAATGGTTTAGGAAGGAAATATCATCCTTATGCTATCATCTCTTAATCCTTGAGTGACTTTCACTGGAATTTGAAATAGTGTTGGGAAGCATTTCATCCTTGATGTTAATTATGTTAAGCTTGTATATTAGGCACCTAATCATAGCCTTACTCTCAATGGGTGAAAGCCCCAACCTCTAAGAGGAGAATGATATAGGGGGTGTTTCTCTTAATTTTAATATTATAAACTATAAAGTGCTTTGGATTTGCTCGATTTTCCTCCAAATCTCTTTAGAAATGTTGTAACCCCAAACTTCATAGCATAAAGGATAAATGGAATAACAAGGGTATCAAATAGGACTTATTTTTCTCCTATAACCAAAAATCTACTTCTTTGCAATGATTCTCAAGTTTCAAATAAGTTTTCACCCTCCATTAATCATTTTCTACACACTATAGTTCCAAATGTGGTTGTGATCCAAAATACTTATACAATTAACTTGCTCTAAGTTATTCTTCTCATAAGTAACAACTGAGTAAATGATTTTTTTTTTTAATTTAAATATTATACTCTTAATTTTATCAATATGCCAAGGCTAAAACAAAAATCTTGGGGTGGAAGGTGGGGGGGTCATCATGGATCCCAAAGGGACAACTAAAATCTATTATGCCTACAATCTTGGTAATGTTCCCAACAACATGGAAAAAGCATAATCTTTGCGGCAAGGGATCAAGTTGGATAAAGGGATTGGTGTGCTATCGATTATCATGATACGAGATTCAAAACCATTATTTACCATATGGTACACAATTCAGAGCTAAGAGATCACCCCCTAACTTCATTCTAGCTAGCAGTGAGCAAGAGGCGAGTTCATTCTCCTTTGTCAATTTCTACCATGTCTTGAGTGAGCTCAATCAAGCAACATATGAGTGGGAAAACTATGGATCGAGTTTAAAAGGTGGGGAATTAGTGGTTAATGTCACTTTACAACAACAAATTGTCCCCTAATTTATTGAATAGTACAATGACACGTCTATCAGCCTTTAATAGTCACAGGGAAAGCTTCATCGATTTCACAAATAGTCTCATCGAGTTCATCGGCCTCATGCTCCAAGTGTTATTCATGATTGTTTATCTTCCAATCACACTAGCTTCTCCGGTTCATTGTGAGATAATGAAATCTTTGCTACGAAGGATCAAGTGGACTACTCAGTCTCTCATCCAGGTAACTAGATTTTATGATGTTTGTTTGTTGTTTCGAGGTATTTTTGGTGCTAGGGATCTCTTAGAGAAATCCCTGCCTAGTGAATTCTTAGTTTGCAAAGCCACAATAGTTTTTAGGCCTATATTATTTGCAAAATTCAAGAGACAGAGCTTGTGAATCTCTGACTTTGTCAAAATTTGTGTGCTTGGGATTTGAGGGGTGGAAAGGTAATAGCAAGTACGGTTTAGCACTTTTCCTTTGCTATAGAATTTGGTCATTCAAGGCATCAAACAAACACTAGAGAACTTCAAGAAATTTGTCATGTTCTTAGAAGCCATGAGGAACATGTGCATTACCACAGATCCTCAAATTTCAATCTTGTTTCTAAGGTGCAAGAACTGGAATGTCAAATTACCACACAGGTAGCCAGAATTATTGGTTCATTGATAGAATTGAAGAAGCAGTTAGCAATTGTGGAAGCCGAGTGTAATCTCCTTCGAAATTTGACTTTGAAATTATGTAAGGGTGATCAACCGACTAACCAAAGAATGACAGTTTACTAATCAAAGGGAGATTTCAAGGGAGAAGAGACCGTGAACCAATTTGATGAGGAGATGGCAACTATGAATCAAGACATTGAACCATCAAGCATAGGTCTAGAGGATTTTGCTAGTCATTAAGCTCTTTGTTAGTTTTTCATGTATTTCAAAATAGTTAGAATATTAAGCATATATTATAGGGTTTACAGTACTAAGGAGCACTTGGTAGATTTATATAAGGATCAAACCAATTCTTGCTTTGGGTTTGTAGTAGGACTACATATGGACTATGAAGCAATTAGTTTGAGATTTTTTTTTAACACTACAATGATGTAATTTGATGCAGTTCTAGCAATAGTTTTAATATCAATATAAGTTACCCAATTATTGTTAAAAAAAATATTTATAAATAAATTCGTATATCTTCAAAGTGCATACACACACAAAAGCTTATAAATAAACTTATATGATGACAGTGGTGGTTATTAATTTGTGCACTGAGATCAATTTTGGTTTATTGGACCATAAAAAAGAAAAGGGAATTACTTGGTTTGTTTTAGAATTTTATTTTTGTGCTCGAAAAGCTTGAAGAGAAGCATTCTTAAATCATTATAGCTTGGATGAGTTAAAAGGTTAGGAAGGTCGGTATTGTAACAAGTATTTGGAAACTGAGATTTAATGTGGGTGTACGTAGGACAATATAAGAAAAAATGTTTTTCATCTTCAACCCTCTTAGTGTCACAAAGATGGCAAAATATTTAAACCCGTGACGTTTTAGGAATTTTCTAATGCCCTGTTTCATTATGAAGCTCATAAAAATACGTTATTATTTTAGCAATGTTGACATTCATGTTTACGCTAATTAAAACACAAAAATTCTTGATTTTTAGATTAAGATTAAGGATTCTTCTTTTAAAAAAAAGGCCACACAAAAGGCCACACGTGGAATAATCCCCTATGTCTAGTAAGGGTAAATAAAAACATACCCTCGAAGCTGTTTCCCATTGATGATGTGGCATGTTAAGCGGGCACTAAGCATGCATCCATGTGTATGTGCGTATTACTATGATGAATATATCACCATTGCAACGGCGTGCTAACTTTATTCGCTTGCCACGTCATTTTCTTTGTATGGTCTAGTAGTGACAACCACATCAAAACTTCCTCGAACTAAGCCAAGCAAATGATGTTAAGTACAAAGGTTTCAATGAATTTT
>JASDQU011443479.1:725-13086 GCA_032191745.1 Picea mariana | reverse complement strand
CATGCTTATTGAGTTTAGATATAATCTTTCTTCTAGTGTTGATATTTTAGGGTTAAATCTCATAGGAATATATCTTAGTACCTTTTGAACAATTACAGATTTTTCAATTTCTTCTCCTAATCCTATGATTGCATTCACTGTTTCATCGACTCGTAAGAAGTAGGCTGCAATATTCTCATCTTCCTTCATTTTTATTTGTTTGAACTGACCTCTGTAAGTTTGAAGCTTTACTTCTTTGACGCTTGTATCTCCTTCATAAATATTTTGAAGCTTGTCCCAAATCTCTTTAGTGGATTTACAATGTGCAACTTTGGTGAATACTGTATCATTGAGACCATTCAAAAGTGATTTTTTGGCTTTGGAATTATTCTCAGCGAGTTTCACTTCTTTGTCATTTGTTGGTGGAACTGTTGGTGTTGTGTATCCATATACAATTGATTGCCAAACATGAAATTCATGTGCCTGTATATATGTATTCATCCTTATGCTCCAAAACGCATACTTTTGTCCATCAAACTATGGTATTCCATTTTTATACAAGTTGGTACTCTCCATGATCTACCTTTCAGTGGTTAAACAGATTTCTGAAGGAACCTACTCTGATACCAATTGTTGGATTACTAAGAGGGGGGGTGAATCAATAATAGAATAATTATAATATTTTTTCTTCAAATAATCCAAGTGTTATATCAATGTAGAATTATTATTTAATAATGAACAATCACACGCATACACAGTACACCAGTGTTTTACGTGGAAACCCAAATCGGGAGAAAACCACATAATTTTTTTTTCTTATATGTCTTGAAGAATTACATTCATTGGAAGCGCCAACTTCCTTTGTTTTCCAGCTGCAACTGGAAGGAGGCTCCAACCCCTTAGTTTCTCAGGCTACAACCCGAGGGAATCTCCAACTCCCCAATTCTCTAGCTACAACCAAAAGGAGGATACAACCCCCTATGTTCTTTGGCTACAACCGAAAGGTGGCTACAACCACTTGTCCTTGCCCCATCCAACCACCCTGAAGTAGAAGTAGAATGATGGAACCATTGTCACACTATCACTGTGATATACACTATTGTAAACCTATATCAATAAACCTGAACCATGCATAAACCTATACCTCAACCTATAATCAACCTGTACCATAAACAAGTGCATCAACCATGCACCAAATTGTACCAAACAATCTGTAATCAACCTGTACCATAAAAAAGTGCAACCAACCATGTAACAAGTATGTACCAATAATGTGTCAACTAATCATCAATATGTACCATCATTATCAACTATACACCTCATGTATCTATCAACTCATCAACTACTTGTCTCAAGGATGTACCCAACTTGTACCTCAACCAAAATCCCTAATCAATTTCATCATCCAAATATGATTGATAAATTTGTAATAGACCTGGTGTATATGATCATATACCTGCAAACCTTCCTTAACTTTAAACAACAAGAGACTAGCATTTACATCAAACTTTTTTTTAGTCTCACATGACTAGTTTTGGATTAGTCAACAACCCAAACTTGAAATAATAATAACTTTGTACCTGTAATGAATAAAGATATGAAACTTATACACAATGTTCTTCAGTGTGTTTTGTGAAATTCCTCTAGGTGTCCCTACTTGGAACCTCTCATAAAAGTAGTTATAGAAAAAATGGCATACCTTGTTGAATTTTGGCTTATTCTAGAGAGCGACCTTGTAGAGAGTTCCCCACACGTAATATTTGTTGAATCGATCTGAAAATGTTACACAACATACTACATACAGTACTCTAGCCAACACATTTTGTCTTACTAAATTTGGATATGTTATGAAGAAGTTATGATGTTTTTGACTAGTTTTAGGACTAGCCACAAACCTTATTTTCCACAAAGTGTAACTCCAAAAATACAACGACCCACAAGCTGAATTTTTTACCATGGATACTTGGATATGTTTACACAATGGCATAGAAATTTCACGGTCTGAATCATTCTAGAAAAAAAGTTATTGCGAAAATGGTGAGATGACCTGTAAATAACATACCTTAAAAGCATCATCAAAAGAATTTATCCTTCCTTGAATTCTGGACTTCTTTTCTTCACCTTCCCTCAGAAATTCATCTTAGATATCCTTTGGTTACCTCAGACACCTATAGGTATTCAATATGCTCAAGTGTGTCTAAAATGAGAGATTCTTGCCTCTTATTTATACTCTCCAAGTATCTTCCTTAAGAACATCTTCTAGGTTACTTTGCCCACTTTCCTTATTTTAGGGTTAACCCACTTCTAATTTCTCCATTAAATTTATTATTTAAATAATTTATTTTGTATTCAATTTGAATTATAATACACTCATCAATTCACTTTATTATTTACCTTCTAAAATCTCTTAAACCACGAAATGTATAGAGATATATCAGATATCCAATAATATAATAAATATTTGTCAGATATATAACCATAAAAACAAAGATACAATAATACACAATTTCTATTAATGAGTGAAATGTACAAGACTGTAAAAATACAGAGTGAAAGACTCGCTAGAATGGTGGAATCGTATCTCTAAGAAGAGATGTGATGGCTAATCACATTCACAAAAAATTATTACATCGAGGCTTTAAAGGTATTTTTAACATAACAAAAATCCAAAACCCTAACCACAGAAGATGAAAAGCCAATAGTTTCGTGGACCCCGTTTTGTGTAGTTTGGTGTATCAACTTCCCATGGGCGTAACTTTGGCATACGATCTTCATTTGAGGTGCATGATAGCTCGTTGGAAAGGTATCCTCGAGGATATTAATTCTAGGGGATTAATGAAATACTTTGGCTATCATTGAGTTGCTCAATCCCGAAAAAAATTCATTTAGAACCTCAAAATGGCCCCGAAAGTTTAGGAACCGAAAAAATGCTAATAATAGTAAATTTCCATAGGACTATTTTGGGATAGTTGGAATAGGTGGGTGGCCACCGATATCCACCTAGATTAACCCTTCCTCCTCAGGAATAAATGGTCTTCATTGCGTTGAGTGCCCGGGGGAGACTGAAAATTGTTTGACGAATCTGCATCTTGATGAGTTGTTTTCCTTGTTAGAGAAGTTGTATTGCTTAGATTGTTGAAGGTTGTCACGAACCTATGGCTAAAATGGTTGGAACTTTTGAAATAGTATGGATACATAATATGTCTATGTGCAGAAGGAATCCTTGTGGTTTGCTTCAATTTTTTCGACCTGCTTCTATTGGACAGAAGGTGCTTGGACTGAGGCTGCAGTGGTTGCGATGTTATTTTGTTCACCTTTCAAACATACTGTGAAGAATATAAATTTTGTAGTATGAAATACTTCCTTGCTTCATTGTTTATGTGGGACATTAGCCAGAACTACTTATGGTATCCTGTAGAGATGACCTCCTAGAGTAATAATGACACTACGAGGTCGAGACTCATAGATAGCATGGAGCTTCCACATATACAACTACCCCAAGAGAACATCACAGACATCCAATGGGATAAAATCACATAATACCTCATCCTTGAAGGGTTGGATGTCATATGAAAATTGAAAATGTTGGCTGAAAAAAGATCTCGTCCCTGGCAAAGACACCCAATGTTGTATGGTTGTGGGTGTGGTGTTGTCAGCAATATCAACTATTTGATGACCTATGTTGAGATGAGGTTCTTTTGGCTTCTGCTATCAATAATAAAATGCAGTGGGCTCCCCTTCACCCACATCTATGAATGAAAAAGGCACTCCCCCTCTTCAAGATATGATGGTTCTTCTGGTTGAATTGTTGTGGTCATGACAGTATCAGTGGGGTCTACATCGATGATCTGTCTTCGACCGGTATTTCCTTAATCAATTTCTGAATCAAGTTTCGCCTCCTTTTATTTGATCTCGGACACCAATGATTGTTTTGAGTGACACTAATCATGTTGTGCCAGGGGATTTTGTGGAAATCACACTACTTTCCAGTGTCCTTCTTCATCTTCCCATGACCCTTATTTTCATGTGGCTTAGATTGGTTTTTGGGAGGATGTTTGTTAGGGCCTTTTTATCATACTTTATTTGTTGCAGATTTTCATAACCAAACTCCCATTTGTTCTAGTACATAAATTTCTTCTCGATTTTGATAGCATATCGATAGACAACTCCTAGTGATGAAATGTCCAGAAACTCCATTCCAGTTTTGATGTACCTATGTAGATCCCCACGGTATTTCATAACCAAATGTTGCTCAGAATATTTGATACCCAGCTTGGTGCACAAGGTATGGAAGGTATTGGTGAACTCTAGCACTACTCGACCCCTCTCTTGACATGGCATGGTTGATCTCATGTATTTGTCGTCATAGTTACCAACAGGGTAATATTGTTCCTTGACACATCCACAAAAAAATACCAAGTGGGCTCGACCCCAGATATTCTAGAATCCTCTATGGAACTTTGTTCCCATTAATTTTCCCACCAATTTTTGACATAGGAGATCCTTAAAGAGTGCGAAGGTGATCTTTTCCCTGTCAAAAAAATTGTGAACAGAGAAATAAACTTTTAATAGATTTAGCCATTTTTCTAGGGCATCTACATCTATCTGTCCTTCAAATACAGGAATATCAAAATTAACTTGTACCTAGAAAGGAGAGGTTCCTCCAAAGTGGTCTCTTTATTAATATGATTTGGTGGTTATCTACAAGTGTTGAAGGATGTGGGAAAAGTTATCCATATTTTCGTCCCTCTATCGCGTGAGAGCTTGCTCAAGCAACATATTAATAGAATCATATGTTATGTCATTTTTATTTTCTTCCACCATGGAGGGTTTATTGGGCGTGAGAGAGTGATTTTCCTCAAGAGAGACAAGATAGAGACCCAAATTTCTATAATCATACCTCGTCGGGGACATGCACTAAAAAAAATGATCAAGAGCAACTTGCTCTGATACCATTGATCCGGATAATTTTTGGCACGAAATGAGAGCAGAGATATAATAAAGAAATGTACAGAGATATATCATATATCCAATAGTATAAAAAATATTTATCAAATATATAACCATAAACACATAGATACATTAATACACAATTTCTATTAATGAGCAAAATGTACAAGATTGTAAAAATAAAAAGTGAAAGACTCGCTAGAATTGTGGCAGCTTATCTCTGAGGAGAGATGTGATAGATACTCACATTCACAAGGAGATGATTAAAATGAGGCTTTAAATTATTTTTTAACATAAATAAAATACAAAACTCTAACCCTGAAAGATCAAAAGACAACAGTTTTGTGGACTCCGTTTTGGGTAGTTTGGTGTATCAACTTCCCGGGGGCGTAACTTTGGCACACGATCTTTGTTTGGGGCGCACAATAGCTCGTTGGAAAGTTATCCTTGAGGAGATTAATTTTGGGGGATTAATGAGAGACTTTTACTTTCAACGAGGTTTTATATACCTAAAAAAATTCATTTAGACCCTCAAAATGGCCCTGGAAGTTTAGGAACCGAAAAACTGCTAAAAATGGTAAATTGCCAGAAGACTATTTTGGGCCAATTGGAATAGTTGGGTGGCCATCGATATCCACTTGGATCAACGATCATATATAAAATAAGGAAAATTTATAAATGTGTTGCATCATTATGGAATCCGTGATTCCTATTACACACACATGAAGAAATTTTTCACTACGAACCTACTCTGATGGCAGGGGGTGGATGTCCACTGCATCACCTAGGAATTCCCCTGCAAACCTATTGAGAATTGAATTTCTTGGTATCCATTGGCAGGCCACTTTAGGAAGAATTAAGTATTTTGTTTCTTATTTTTTCTGTTCATTTCCTTTAACATGTTGTGTACAACATGATTCTATGGATGAAAGGGAGAATCCCTTCTTGGGGGAGTCTTTGTAGTAAAAAGGTTCCTTGGTTGGTAACCAAGGACAAAGTTCCCATCAAATTTGTTATGTGTATTTTATCAGCAATGTAATGATAGTACATGCATTCATGGATATCGGTTCCTCACAAAAATTCCTAAAGAAGGAGTTGGCAAGTGAACTCATGCTTAGAGTTGGATTGTGCGGTGCTTCAATCAAGGTGGTCAATTATAAGGCTAAGGAATGATTTAGGTTAGAATATATAGTTCACAAACAACTATATAAGTGGAAAGACCATGCATATTTCACAGTAATGCAAATGGATGACTTTGAAGTCATTATTGGGAAATAATTCCTAAGGAGAACGTAGTCAATTCTCATGCCATTTGTGAACATCTTGATTATACTTGGTGAAAAAAAGACTTATGTTGTATGCACAACAACAAGGAATCTAGATGGAAAGGTTTTAGATTTTCTCTGCGCTTAACATGAATAGGGTAGTTAGGTGCCCAGAATCACAACATTTTGTAACAATCATTTGGGAAGTTGATGAGGGTGGATCATTGGAGAAGTGGATGAGGGTGGAGTGTGGATACCTATTCCACCATGACATTTTTATGTGATGGATGTATTTTTCAATTGGATGCATTACTTGTTTCAAAAGTGATCCCATCTAGGTGCATTGTTGACCATTTCATTACACTTGAATTGGGGTTGCAACCTCAAGATAAATCTTTGTATCAAATCTCTTGACCCAAGTTCAAAGAGTTAAGGTGATAGTTGATTGATCTTGTTGATGTTAGTTGATTGAGATTGTTGATGTCGGGTTCATCATGTCTTCTAGGTCATCGTATGGTACACCAAACCTCTTCCAAAAGAAGGACATATGAGAATTGAGGATGTGCTTAGAATACCACTTGTTGAACAAGTGGACCATCAAAAAATGGTACCCCTTACCTTTGGCCATGGATTTCTGTGACAATTTGTCTAAGGCCAAGGTTTTCTCAAAGATAGACATCAGGCAGGAATACTACCAACTAAGAATTGTGAATGGAGATGAGGAAAAGACAATTATGGTGATAAGGTATGGAAGTTTTGAATTTCTTGTTATTATTTTTGTTTTATGTAATTCTCGATATACCTTTTTCACCTTGATGAATAATGTGTTTAGACCCTTCTTATATAATTTGGTGTTTGTCTACCTATATGACATTGTGATCTTAAGTGAGAACATGAAATACCACAAGAAGCATTTGACATAAGTCTTTGAGGCACTAAGGAAGAAACACTTGTACTTGTATAAGTCCAATTGTGTCTTTGGGTAGATGAAAATTCTATTCTTAGGCCATTGGATTGGACAAGGATGCATCTACATGCATCCTATGAAGGTAAGTGTGATTGCATATTGGGTGGAACTGATAATAGTTCATGAGGTAAGAAGTTTTCTTGGTTTGTCTAACTATTATCACAAATCTGTAAAAGGTTATTCTAATTTTTTGGAACCATTTAATGATTTGTTGAAAAATAAAAATCCATGGAATTGGATGGAGAATTTCTAGGAAAAATAATGAAAATTGAAGAATAGAATTGTGTTGGCACTTGTGTTGAAGCTGTCGGAATTTGAGTAGTCATTAGAAGTGTACATAAATGCTTTATAGTTTTCCATTGGAGGTGTTTTGACATAGGAGGGTCATTCAATGGCTTATGAGAGAAGAACATTATACGATCACAAATTAAGGTACCTTGTTCATGAGAAAGAGATGATTGCAATTGTACATTGCCTACAAGTATGGACACAATACTTGTTAGGAAATAATTCATTGTGAAGATGGACAATGCGGCAACAAGTTACTTTTCGACCCAACCGAAGTTGTCACCTAGGAATGCACAGTGCAAATATTTCTTGGAGGAGTTTGACATAACCATTGAATATTTACTGGGTAAGTGTTTTGTCTCTTTTGTCACTTGGGTGGGAAAAAAAACCAATTTAAGTGCTAACTAGTCTGAGATAGAACCACACTCAATTTTTTAAAATGTTAGTATTGAGCCATATTCATAATATTCAAAGAATAAAGAATAAATAAGATTAATACGAGGATAACAAGAATGAAATATAACCATTATAAAATCCATTGAAACCTCTTCCCAACATTGAATTGGTATAGCTAATGGTTGTAGGAGACATGGAGTCTTGATGTATCTTGTAACAACCCTCCTAGTTAAGGACAACTACTCTGACAATAGGTGCAAATTTTTTTATTTTTTATTTTGACCGTGTGTGCGCGTGTGTAGAAGAAACAACCCCCTCGACCCTACATCACCACTCGAACCAACAAGATGCAAGTAAGACGAACAAAATCAAGACGACACGTCATATCATAGTGACAACAAGAGATAACGCCCCTGGACACAAGGTGTGCCACTAGCGGCAGTAAGCAGAAAAAGGACACCAGGGGTTAGGAACAGTACTGACACAAAATGAAGGAACTCGACAGTAGAGTCACAGTAGTGGAACTGTGCCTTTAAACAGCCCGAGACTACTGATACGGCTCAGAGTGTGTCGCAAGAGTGGAACTATGCCTTTAAACAGCCCGAGACTCTTGATACGACACTGGATTCCTTCCACCGGATTTACACACAGACATAGATACTAGGCTACAAGAGGTGTCTATCTCCCGCCCGACAAAAATATACTAAGCACACCTAAGTTTACGACCCTGTACAACATTAGTTTGAAGAAGGACTACAGTCTACCCTAGTCTCGAGGCCAACCCCTCGTGCAACTATAGATCAATGCCATCTAGGTACTTTCTAAAATTAATCAATCCAGGACGTTGCGGTGCAAGTCGGTTCTCAACTGAGATAACATGAACCAAATCAATATTCGTCAATTAAAATCATAAATATAATAGATAGTACATTTTGTCCTTTAACGCAATAAGTAACATGTAATCTTTAACTACAGATCACTAATTCACAATCTGTTCTGGAATCAGTTGACGCAATTAGTGTAAATTCTACATTATCATTCATTGCAAGATCTAACTTGTAAATTGATCGACCATGATTGTGAACCAGTAATTGTAGCAACAACTCAGAGTTCCTAGTCCTTAAATAACGCAACAATCCAATTTCTTTTATTGCAACAAAAATTTAATGTTAATCTCAACTCAATGAACTAAATTTAAGTTGGTAGCCAGTAACTGTGATCCACTATATAATGCAACATCTCAACTATTATATATGCATGATTGATGCTAGGTCCCCATCAATTAACACATCGTTATCCATAATTGTTAACACTTCTTAAGCGTTGGCAATAATAAAGAAGATCCTAGGAAGTGCCTTTATCTCCAAGGAACTATTTTTACAAGACCATAAGTATAACATTTCCCAAGGACTAGAATGGGTACCTCTTAACCATATTACCCAAATTTTCTCCTCCCACACTGTTAACAAAATAAGCATTTGTCATTAAAAATAAGGCACCTTTCGGTGCCAACTTAGTAATCCATACACTTAACATTTAAATTAACCATTATGATCTTTATTGTTCAAAAATCGGTATAGCCTTGCATTCAAATGAATCATTCGAATAATAATCCTTATGATCATCAATGTCTAAAATTGAAGAATCATTATAATCACTTATAATAATTATCATTATAAAAATGGACACTTTATTTCTTCATTGTCTAAAATTCAGGAATCAATATAATCGTTTATAATAATTTATCATTATGAAAATCGGCACCTTATTTCTTCATTGTCTAAATTCAGGAATCAATATAATCGTTTATAATAATTTTTCATTATGAAAATGGGCACCTTATTTCTTCATTGTCTAAATTCAGTAATCAATATAATCACTTATAATAATTTAGCATTAGGAAAATGGATAGTTATTTCTTCATTGTCTAAATTCAGGAATCAATATAATCGTTTATAATAAATTATCATTATGAAAAATGGACACCTTTCATTTGCATAGCAATCAAGACCATATTGAACCTCCGGGACCTAGGATGCCAACGATCTGAAATAAAGATTTAATTAAGAAATTTTATAAAAATTTAATTCAGTAAGAATTATCTAAATTAAGATTAAAAAGGTTTTCCTGGGTTGCCGTGAAGCAGAACGCTGCTTTTCGTACTTAATGAAGTGAGGTAAATGTTGGGTGGATGGCACGTAAATTCGTAAGGGTAATCGGGCAGTAGAACACAGGCCAGGGAAATTGCAGGAACCCAACACGCTGTCCAACGCCTTTAATCCCGAACCCGATGGTTCTACCTTCTAGGTTAGATCAACGCAATTAATGACCATTCGTTCCAGCGCTGACCATTTCGAGGCATACTAAACGACTTAAAGGCAAATTAACCTGCTGGTCAGTAATTCACTTGTCCGAGGCGTCTACAGTCTGGCAAGGTATAGGTGTTACTGCCAACCAACAAAACAACTGTAAAATGCAGACGGAGCCGACCGAGGTTAGCAGACCAAGCTATGATAATTATTCCACTAAGCCATGCTTGTCCCTTCCTAAGGGAATCCTATTAACTGAATTCGTAATGACAGAAATAAAACTATGGAAAATGTGCAAATCTAATCTACATCTGTACGTTAATATAGTAAATATTTCTAGATAAGACTTGGTTTCAAATATGAATTTCAAAACATTATTTGTGTCCTCGCTTCAAGTTAGTTAGAGGGTACTACCATTTCTGCGAAGTATGTAAGTGTAATGCCATTATGCTTTTGGTTATTGAAATGTAAGAATGAATCTCTTGATAACAAATATCAAGAGACAACTTTCATATAATAATATAAATAAGCTAGGGAGAGACACTGTCATACATAATACGTGTAATAAGATAGTTTCGTAAGATTTTTAGGGTTACCCACTTTGAAATAAATGCAGGATATTTGAATAATACCCACAACCAATCATTGGCAACAGACATAATTGTGGAGTAGTCTTCTCTCAGGAAGATGAGGCGTGTAAGCACCTTCTGTTCATGCTCAACAGTTATACACCAGCGTTAAATAAATTCTCTAAACCTTTCCTGTTTTTAATCCAAACAATACAATCCCTAAATAGATAAATCCAAACACTGTAAGTATTACTTTAAGCTGGTGAATGTCGTTGATACAATCCGGAAGGACACACAGTCCAACATGCTAAAGAAGTCACTCCAAACGGGCCTATGCTCACGCAGGATATGCCCAGGTGAGGATTTTCCTCCGAAAGGAAGCGTCGAGTTCACTCAACGCAAAGGCTCAGGATAACTCCAACTTTAGTCAAGGATAAAGGGAAGTAAGAGGGCCGCGGTGAAATTACATCTACCTTAACAATTACTTAGGAACTGCAGTGGTGATGCCGAACCATAAAAACAAGGGGTTTTCCTATCAGCTGACCGCCACAGTTTTATATATATATATATATATATATATACATTTTTATTTTTATTTTTGGGTATAATTGCGCTATTTACAGGAATAAAGAATGACCCACCGTCCTTCCTAAATCTTTATTTTCTTTTTACAGGGATAGGTCTAAGGATCGGAGAGATTAAATAACTGCTTAATGACAATGAAATTTATTTGGAACAGTAGATATATTTGGGTCCCAACATCAAGATTCCATTAATCGATGGGCAAGGAAATAGTCACGCCATTCAATCTTAGTCAGCTTCAATGTCTCCTAAATTTATCATTCAATTCGGCACATTTCGTACAGTTACCAGATAATGTAAATAGAATTATATACGGATTCAATTCGGTACATGGTACAATTATTTTTGGAAATGTAAACGTACACATATGCATAAGCAAGACCAAACCCAAGCCAGGCAGCTACAGTTAACCCTGGTTTTAACTAGATTGAAAAACAACCAGCAAACCATGCCTGCGATTCAGTGGTTTTATTGCAGAACATTTAATAATGGACAATTACACAGTCACAACTATGAACAGTAAACATTTTTCTTTTTACACAGACCAGAATGATAAGTAAAAATTACGCAGTCATTTCATAAACTTACCACGCTAGTACCAGGCGTTCTACTACAAATTTAAAGGTCATACCGTGGCCTCAGCGTCGTCCTCAAGTGTTGTCTGCGCGCCGTGCTGCTCCTGCTCCTGCATGCCGACTGCAAAGAACCCACTGGTACCTCACAGCCAAAAGCTAGGGGTACTCTTCTTCCCCCTCAGCCCCCCGAGCCACAAAGGGGCCACACACAATCAGAGATTAACTAGCTCCTCAGCTCGCCTCCAAGGCTGAGCTACCACTCAAGTCTGCTGAGGATTCCCAACTCCTACCAGCAATCAGTCAGTCTCTATTCTCCCAGCATAACAATCCCAATCTCAGCAAAAAGTCCCCTTCTTTCCCCCTCCTCCTTTCCTTTATCCAGACTCAAACCCTAATTCTTCTTTTTCTTAGGTTTTCCCCCCCTTTTTCTCTTTTGACTTTCTTATTATTTTTTTTTTTATTTTTAGTTTATTTTGTTTAT
>JASDQU011443473.1:18244-37317 GCA_032191745.1 Picea mariana | reverse complement strand
CTGGTTATAAATGACAACAATGGGTAAAAAATAAATGTTGAATGCTAATTGATGAGTTTTTGTGCAAGAGGAAAGTTTTGGGAAAAAGAGCCCCACACTCATTCACCGCCCCCTCTAAGTGTGGTAGGTGTGTCCAACATTAATTAATTAATTATGTATATTTTTTTAAAGTCACTTTGCCTTTCAAATAAAAAAATTGCAAAGCCTCGGATATTTGCGTATGGTCTGGCAAATTGACATTTTGATATTGGAACTGCACAAAAAACACTGACATTACTGGATGCCTATGGGCACATCCTCCGACTAAACCATAACTCGAGTTATGATTATGACGACAACGTCCAACAGGTTCCGGAATCAATGTAAGTGGAGGACCTGACTGACAGAAACGCAACCATGGTCGGTCGTTGGCCAGCCCTGCCAAGAGCCTGAGCCATGATGTCGCAGCCCAATAATTGGAAAGCAGCTGCATGGTCTTGGATTTCATACTTGATTTCATAGTGTTTGCAGCAGCCTTCCAATTAGTGGGTTGTTACAGGGTGGATAGCAGGGTTGGAATTTGAATTCAGTTTTACCCGTCAAATAATTTTTTTTTTAAGTTTTGTGTTTGCATATTATTTTTCAAAGAACGTTTTCTCTAAAACTGTGCCCTTCAATAATGAAGTTTTGATAAGAAACAAACTTTTCAATGCTGAAGTTTTATGTTAAAGATTTTAGTTGACGATCCATTTTTGCAAGGATGTGCTTATATGAAGGGAGCATCAGATGCCTTCTCCATACCTCCTAATTTTAAGTTGTTTCAAGGCGTCTCCTCCACTTCTACACAACTTTCACGCCAAATATTCCATCAATTAATTGAAGATTATTTTTTACAGTAATTTCAAAATAGGATTTCACAGTACCCCGAACAAGAATTTTCCAGCCTCATATGAATATTTTCGTATTTTTTAAAGATCGTCTATGCTAATTTTCGATATTTTTTAAAGAATTTAGGTTATGACATTCAATGTTGCACATTAAACTTTTTAAAAAGATCATTGTAAAATGTGTAATTGTAAAATGTGTAATTTTGGCCCTGAATTGCAATTACTAGAGTTAATTTCTGCACACAGTCGATCTGAAAGTTAGGGTGACTGCATCGACGTTTCCCTACACCAAAAGGATACGATATAATCATAGTCCCACATTTATTAGTATTTTGGTAATACTAGTATTGCACGTCCCCCTACACCAAAAGGATACGATATAATCATAGTCCCACATTTATTAGTATTTTGGCAATACTATTGCACGTCCTAGCAAAAGGAGCCAGAGAATAGAGAGGCAGTGAGGATAAGGCAGAATAGGTGTGGAGGCAGGGGAGGAAGAAGGTGATGAAGATACAATTCCATTGGGAGAAGATGAGATGATAGGCTTTGAATCAGCATTGGGAAGACAAACATGAGCCCCTAAAAACAACGGAGTGAAACACAATGAAGCTTAGGTAGTGTTAAATAACTCAAGAAAGTCTATTAAATAATCCTTTAAATTGGGTTTTTAACATAAACGTCAAATAATTTCATCGCTTACCCTTCCCATTCCCATCCCCGTCAAAAACATCCCAAATAAATGAATTTCCTAGGCTTGTCACTATTCCATAAATGAATCATTTCCACTGATAAGTTTGAAACAAAAAAATTCACAGAAATGTCGTGAAAAGCAGTATTGGGATTTTCTATTATAAGATACTATAAGCCGATACATATGAGCAGATTTTTACCACGAAGCTGATGGTTATTGATAATTCTTTTGATAAAAGTAAAATATTGGCAAAGTCTTTGAAGACAACGACGACCATTTTCATAAAATGGAGAGCTTTGTGACCATGGAGACTTTTTAACGAAATGTTACCTGTAGGTTGTTATTAGAAGTAAATTTATTATTACTTCCGCTCTGATTAACGAAATGTGTTAGGTTATTGCACTGTGGTTATAAGTTGGGGAGGAAGTTGCCAGCAACTCAGAAATTGAGAGAGCATCCATGATTACACAAAACACTTAATTGTATTACTTCACGGTTACACACATACATAGGTAAATATATTGCTGGATTCAAATCCAACCGATTCCATATTTGGAGGGAGTGGTTGAGAAGATATCTTAGCAGCCTCCTACAAATCTTCAACCAACCCAATCTAGTCTCCTAAAGTAAGCTTTATTCTAACACCCTCCCTTAATACTTACTTTACAAATTACAATACTTAATCACAATTACAAAAAATTACAACACTTGAACTTTCGTATGTCTGTCTGGTCTTCCTCAGCACTAAAATTCACTATGCAATCACACGACTTCCGCTCTTTCTTCTTCCTCTTCTTCGAGCTTTCCATCGACACATTTAAAGTCAAAACACCTCTGACCATCTTTCTTGCACTTGTATACTGGACAAATTGACAACTTGGCTCATTGGGGCTTCCGTGATAAAAGTTGACAACTATTGATGCATTCTATGAACTTGCCTTCATCTGTCGGATTTTTGCTTTCGGCTATCCTTCAATATCTAGAAGAAAAGTTTGGATACGGAATGTCCTCAACATTCATTTACACAAGGTGACTTCCAATAAAAACAATGTACTTGATACCGGGGCTACCAGCTTGCATCAAAATACAAGTTCTTATTTTTACATAAACACTTACACACAAAACTTTAAACTCACCAGGTAAATGTAACATATAATTGTCGATCTTGGAGCACCTAAGTACAACAAAAGTCTACAACTTATAACATACTCGACATAATCAAACTAGTAACTTGTTCTTGTGGCACTGAAGAACATGCAAGAACTACAAGGTTGAATTACATCGTTCTGCACTATATTTGGTTCTGCATTACAATTCTTATAAATACATAAACAAATATGAAAACTGCACACAATAGCTGGTATAGCTAGCTGACTTCTTCTTAATGTTTTCTGCCACACTAAACTGATATATGGTTGCCAACAATAGTTCTAAATTATGAGCACACTGTCAATGCATATGTTCCTCGTGAGGGCGGCTCAAATTCTTGACAATCAAATCACATCTATCTCTCTACCACGTAGTGTCCTTGATAATGACTCTAGAGAGTAATCACATCCTTGACAACGATGGTAGTTGGATCCTTCATGGCTCACGGAATTCTGCACAGTGGTTTTCTCCACATAGGCAACTCGTCACCAGATTTGGTGAATGCTTAATAACCTTCACGAGATCTGTTGAGCCAAAATCTTGGCTGGAAATCAACCGTATTTTGTTTGACTGCAATGATTAAAACGTTGTCCAATCAATAGTTCTTTCTTACACATAGTGCATAAGACCATGATCTAGCGTTCTTCCTGGCTATGGCGCAGAGATCGTTTTTTATGACAGATCCTGGCAAAGTAGATGTGCGCAGTGAGCAGAACAACTAATTGGCAGGGACAGATACTGGCTTCTGCTCCTTTTGACGCACAGGTCAACCGATGGTGGCTTCTTCTCTCGTGCGCCCTTTTCAAACTCTTCAACAACTCAATGTGATCACCTAATTTCAGCAGATGGCTTACGCCTGCACAGCTTCACGCCTTAACCGGTGGCTCTACCAGCTATAATAGTCACAAACCCAGACAATGGCTGCATTAAGCAATTAACAACTGCACAATCCCTATAGTCTTATGCAACCCACGGAAAATAAGAAATTCAACACTCTACTACGCTACTTATGTACAGAGAATTGTCTCCCAAACTATTTCATCTTCTTGGGCACTCCCTTGAGGGATTAAGCCCAGCCAAGCTCTGATACCAACTCAGAAATTGAGAGAGCATCCATGATTACACAAAACACTTAATTGTATTACTTCACTGTTACACACATACATAGGTAAATATATAGCTGGATTCAGATCCAACCGATTCCATATTTGGAGGGACTGGTTGAGAAGATATCTCAACAGACTCCTACAAATCTTCAACCAACCCAATCTAGTCTCCTAAAGTAAGCTTTATTCTAACACAACGAAAATGCACACAACATACCCAGGCACAAAGAAAAAGAAACTAGCGTTCTGAAATTCATCAAACAGAACATTTGGAAAGGAAATTTGCAAAAACAGAGCATTTGGAAAGAAAATTTGCAAAGAAAAAAACTTAGAGAACCTTACCTGGTTTCCCTTAGCCCTGTCACGACTCATCATTATCCAGACTCCAGAGGCAAGGGTTTCTAAACAAAAACAAAGCTGCAACTTGCAAGGGTTTCAAGTTTCGAATTGGGTAATGGAGGGTTTCAAGTTTCGAATTGGGCAATGGTTATGACTAGGGCTCCATACTCCAAAGATGGCGGTGGGTAAATATTTACTCCTGCATTAACCAGTCCACCACCAACTTGTAAACCTCGAGATTTGCATTAATATGTCCTATCAAATTTATACCCGTCATAAACATGGAAAACATGTATTAATGACTTCTTATAAGATGAAGGCACTTCAAAAACACGTCCTTTCCACTTGGCTGCCCGTTTTAGGAGACGGTAACATAAAAAATTTGGTCGTATTTGACGAGCAAAATGACTTATGACGGGCCCGTCAAATTCCAACCCTGGTGGATAGTCATTGGACTGCTGCATGGTGGATAGTTTTGACCGAGCCATGATGCCGTTTAAGTTGACAGAAAAACAACCGTGACGAGTCATGACCAAGAACCCGAGTCGTGATGCTGCTTAATCAGGTAACCTCGATGGAACAGCTAATACCATTGGGGCGGCTGGCTACGATAAACAACCCACGGACAGATCAGCACGATTGAATCTCGTCCGATCGAGTGTAAAAAAAGGACCTGCTCCCTCAGGGCCGTGCAGAACGCGGTCCGACGGTAGAGTGATTTGACGGGCATGCAATTATATTATGGCCGGAGATATGGGATATGTGGTGACCGACAGCGAGGATTGTCTCTGAGAAATTTCGGATCCGGATTTGAAAGGAGGGATATGAAGGAATTAATCGACTACATTAAAAATACGTTTTCAAATTTTGTATATTAAAAATCTGGAAGGAATTAATCAACTCTTTTGTAAAGTTTGTATATTGAAATCGGTCTCAACATCAACAAAACCAAATATAGATAAAATTATACACTTTTCAGAAATAACAAAAAGTCTTTAACAGTATGCTTACAGATTTACAAGATTCCTTATTATTTTAATATTCCAGACTAAACTGGATTTCTGACGGGTGCATAATGTTGACAAAAAAATGTCTGGGTCAGGTAATCACAACTCTCGCCATTCCACAAAAACCAACGGTGCCTTCAAGCGGTAAGGTCCAATAATGTAAAGTTTGCACAGAATCTTCCCATCGACAAAACTCTCCGCCACAAACAAAGAATATGCTGTTTACTGAGAGAGGCGAAAATGAATGCAGATCCCATATCTTTGAGCTGACGTGGTGTTCAAATTGACACGCATACACGTACACATTAGTAGGTGGTGGCGAGTCGCGACTCGCGCATCATTTGGAAAAGATAAAGCTAACAGGCATTTCATGTCATTTCATCACATGCCGTGCCGTGTCATATAATTCATATGCGTACGGTGCGCCAGAGACTTTGTATTTTTTAAAGTTCTATCAGTTCTTTCGATACAAATATTGAACAAAATAATTTAAAAAATCAGAATACACGAATTTCGAGCCATGGATGGACAGGAATTTTGTATCTGGTCATATCAAAACTGATCTAAACTCTTTAGTTCAGTTTGACCAACCATCTTATGTCAAACCAGCATTCCATAATTAAACTATTCCATAAGCCAATTCTATTGGGAGAGTGCAACGCTCACAAGGTCGCCCTTATCCCACATGGAGGTCAACTCTAAATATTAAAGTTAAAAACTTTAGTGGGTGAATAACCGTCTATCTTATACATTATTTAAGACATGAAACTGTGGTAGTATTAGTCTCGTGAGACAACGCGATTGGTAAGACAGTATCTTTTCTCCAAGTGGTGTTGGGAGGAGGTCATGAAGTCAAAGTCGGCTGGGTCTCCGGGACGAATATTGTAATGGCTGCTTGAGCTAGACTGGTTTCAGTGATTATAAACGATTTATACCTAATATAAAATCGAGTAATTTCTATCGGGAAAAAACTGTGGTAGTATTTCTTTTGACATTTCTTACCATGCTGATTCTAAGTTCATTATGAAATAAATAGTTGCTTCAAGCAAATATTTTAGAGATATTTGATATGATAATTATTGCTTAATAAAACCCTACATCTAGATTTCACATTTAATTAACTGATATTATAAATGTCACCCATCATCTTTGTCGTTAATATTTTCAATTAATAATAGTTATTCTCCCCATCATCTTTGTCGTTAATATTTTCAATTAATAATAGTTATTCTTTAAAGGTGAGAAATACAAGTGATATTATAAATTTCACTTTAATCTTTGTTATTAATGTGTCCTATTAATATGACATATGTATTTTTTAAAGGTGAGAAATACTTATTCTCTTATTGTTTCTTTGGTAGAAATTTTTATTCTTCTAGTTTTGGGTTGAGAATATCATGTTAGCGTAATATCTTATATGTGTAATGACTTTGTATCAATATATTAGGGTAAAACATCTCTCCAAGATGGAAAAGTTCATATTTAACAAAAATAATAGTGAAATAAAGATATATACTATAACATGTACGGTTTTGGATTTTCCTTCTCGACTTGGAGAGTGAAAAGGTAGGTCGTAACATGGTTAGAGAACTTATGTTTCACAATACCATCGATTCAAATCTAATAGCATTTTCTAGTTATAACATTCTTTAAAGGTGAGAAATTCAAGTGATATTATAAATGCCACCCCATCATCTTTGTCATCAATGTGTCTCATTAGTATGTAATTTTTAGAGGTGGGAAATACTTATTCTCTTATTGTTTCTTTCATAGTTGCTCTACTTAAAAAAAACACAAATATATCTTAACATTATCTAAATGATTTGACTAAGCATAATTTCATATAGTGATTGCTTTCCTACTACATATTTTTTATTTACTAAAATACATCTATTTTGAAATTGACAAATTAGTTTGTTTATACAACATGGTGTAGATAGGGATTATCACTCATTTGAATCAGGTCCACACAAAAACAATTGGTTATCGACATAGGCTCTACGATGATCGACATTCGCAAGGTTCGAGGTTATGGACAAAGAAGCAGACTCAGTTGTTGGCTTGAAGGGCCCCATGCCATCATTTGAGACTTCTCCTCAAATGTGATAAGAAAAAAGACAAGAGAGAGAAAACACTAACCGCTAACAATGCTAAGAAAACCAATTTAGAAACTCCCACATTACTTGCAACAACTTTGGAATTGAAGCCATTGATCTCAAGGGCTCCATTAAATGAACGAAGATCATGACAAAGTCATTGGACCTAGAAACCCAAATGGAAAAGCGAGCTTTGAATGGGGGCTCACTCTTGTCATTTCAACAATATATGGTTATAATGCAACTGATGATCTTTCTGCATCCTCGTCTCCTTGGCCAAAAGGCCCATTAAAAATGAGAGTGAAGAAATAGATAGAAAGAGATCGGGGCTAGGGGGAAAGCCAACAACCATGACCCTCCATTTCCCCTTCCTCAACTTTCTCTCTTATTTTATTTTATTTTATTTTATTTATTCTTTTTTTCGTCTCACATTTATTTGTCTTATTCAACTTTATGTTTGCATTGTTGTTGTAGGATAAATCGGTAATGTGGACATAAACTAATCTCCCTAGATCCACCTAGATCTAGAACAAAACAAGACAGGACATGATGCTTCCCCTAAGTTATATTCATTGAATTTTCTACCAAAGAAGGAATGGATGACATACCTTAATATATCGCTTCCTTATATCTATGTTGTCCCTGCTTCGCTCTAGTGCTCTTGTGAAATCAGATCTGCAATGACACAAACCAACCAAAGTGAAAGAAACAATAGTAGATTCAATGAAAACTTAAACATGTGATCAAGGAGTCAAGTAATAAAATGAGAATGATTTTATGGGAAAGAAACATGCCACTGCATTATATAATGTGGAAGAAAGATACAACCAGATGCCTTGATGTTGTCAGGTTCCTTCCAACAGTTCCTTGCTTCCCACACACTTCTTGCTCCAAGGATTTTGAAACCATAGATCTGATAGCTACTCACAATCTATCTTGACAAAGCAAAGCTCAAAGGCAACATAAATTTCCCAAGCTCAATCCAACTAAGCTAACAATCTCAAGCCAAATTCAACCAACTTTCTCCATGAGAGTTCCTCTCCTTTTATAAGCTGAAGAGGATAAGGTGAGGAGGTTAGGATGATCCCACTAAATCATGAAAGCGAGTAAGATCCAAACCATTTGGAAGCCACCTCACCATAGAATCTTATCCTTCTAGAAGCATCATGAAGATGCTCGTTTTTCCCACGTACGAAGGTCGTCGCACCCTAGCTATAGTGCAGCCTGTAGAAACTCCGCACCCTAGCTATAGAGCAAGGTGCGAAAATCAAGCATTTCCGCACCTTGCATATATAGCAGCCTGCGGAAATCCTCCAAAATAGGGTTTTTACAGGGGAAAACACAACTTCTTCTCTCAGGAAAAGTTCTTCTCCCTTCTTTCTTCAGGAATTCAGGCTATTGACTCCTCTGAAGTCAACAAATAGGTTTACATCATTAATGGTCATAAGGGTGATGAAAATAATGTGTAACAATTGTATTTTACTTACTTTGCATAAATTTAGTTAATTTCCACAATGGCTTGTTGTTATTGAGTCTTATTCATTTATTGGTTCAGATCCATTTTGGATCACACCTCCCCATTGAGAGGCTTTTTGGTCTCCCAAAGCTCAAGGAAACCAATCTGGATCAATGTGCCTTCTATCTGCTTCTCTGGGACATGGATCTAACTCTAGCTCATGGAAATAACTTTGACTCTAGCTCGTGGCTTTGGCTACTGGATCTAGTCCTTGGATATGGTTCTAGCTCTGGTTGTTGGCTCACTTGTTCCCACGACATAGAAGTTTACTCACTGACTCTTAGCTCTGAGCAATCTCCATATTGGAACTCTAGACTCAACAATCATTCCCATCTCTCTCTCTATCTTGGAGATGGTCCATCATGGCAATCATGAAGCCAAGTTGAATGTTGGTCTTCTTTTTTAGTGTGACCCCAACATGTTTCCATCACAAAACAACTCCTTGGGCAAAGTGTGGCAACATTCCTTTGATAGGATTTGTTGCTTCTCATCATGGAAATCAACCCAATGATGCCTGCACATGCTTACAAGCACGTCCAAGTGTTCTCAAGAACTCCTCCAAAGTTCATTGACCACTATGCACCAATATCTTGCACATATTCAAGAATGGATTCTTTTGATGCAAGATTGAAAACAACCATTGGAATGTGGCTATCGTTGCCAACAAGCTATCACTTTTCTTGTTGGTGATCTAGACCACTTGTGTTGCTATCTCTCATTGGACTACTTCTACCCCTTAGACCAGAGTTGCAGGAAACTCTTCATCTTCTTCAATCTTCACTCTCCACATTCTTCTCTTGGATGTGTAGTGAATCTACAGATGAAGCTGCCAACACTTTTCTTCCCAATTTCCACTCAACTTGCAATGGTATCAAATTTTATTGTTGTTATGGTATGGACTACTCAAGATAGTCCTTTTCTTCTCGTGCCTCTAAGTTTGTTGTTGGATGGGAGAAGTCTTCTTGCCATTCTTCCTCTAAAAGCAATATGGCTTGCTTCTCCCAACAGGTTGTCGTACAATGGCCTTTCTTTCCACAAAATGAGTATGCCTCCATGTGCCAACAATTGGCAGCGTTATGGCCTCTCTTCTTGTAGCAAACAAGCAAGGAATGTCTTGTTTGAGGCAGGCCTAATCTTCTTATTCTTCTTTCCCTCGTCGATCTTCTTGCTTCTTTCTCTGAGTGCAAGTGTAGGTTGAGTTTTTTAACGCTTCTCATCATTTCCCTTCTTCAATATACCACAAGAAGGTTGAGATGGTAGTGGGATGCCACCTTCACTTACCATTGTTGCTCTATCTCCTAATGAGCAGGCCAACTCCGACATGTATTTAGCCTTCACAAAAATTTTCTTCATCATCATGGGATTTTTCATTCTACCATAAAAGCCTAGGCCTTCATGCTTGACCCACGATGTAGCTACAATGGGGCTCAATATGCCTTTTCTTGTCTTGCCTAACCCTTGTCCATCATAGCCCATCTACCTTAAGAGTGTGGAACCAATGGCTTTGGTATGCTTTTTGAAATCACCAAATGCTCTTGATAAAAATCCAAGGAAGGTGAGTTTACCCAAGTGGTCTTGATCGTGGTGTTGGCTTCAGCAGTGACAATTGAAAGTGGTATTGCTTCCAGGTGCTCTTGGACATATGCTTGGAGCCTTTCCAAGGCCTCCTCCTTTTTTATCAACTCTCGTTGTAGTTGTTCTATCATCGGGGTGAGCCTATCCTCTTGCCAGTTATCTAGTTGGATGATCTTCTCATCAAGGTGTACAAGTTGTGTTATGTGCTTGTACCAATCTGTCATCGCTATAGTGAGGGAATCTTGACATTCTTCAAACTTATTCTTTAGTAATGGCAGTAGTTTGGCAGAGGTCTCAAGGTGCTTCTCCATCTCATCCATCCTCTTGTTGAACATCTAGAAGTGCTCCTTCATGTACTCATTCTCTTCTCAAAGTTGAGCGTTGTTGGCTCTTAAGTCTTCCAAATTCTCTTTGCTTGCTTTCCCCATGTTGAGGTTTGCAATGTTTTGGAAGTTGCATCACAGTCAAGGATTCAACTTCTCTGCTACCATTTGATCCATAAACGAGGGACGAGGGACTATAGCCCACTGGCTTCCCAATACATATACTGTGCAAAATTCTCTTTCTATTATGTATCTCATCCTTGTACAGAGTCTCTTATCTGCACACAGGCACATGGCCTATGTTTCTCTACCCTTTACGAAGAGCTATGTTCTTCTCTATTCTTCTTACGGCTATAAGTCCTATCCTCTATGCAACCTCTGCTCCACATTGAATGACCACTTCCTTTCTCTGCCAAGTTTATCATGCTGACAAAGATGGATGAAAAAAGTGCATTCAATTATGACTATTGGAACACCTTACATGCCTGTGTAAAGTGTGTAATCTTTATCGATCATTAATGGAGCCAAAGAGAGGAAATTGACATTTCCTTCAATGTCATAAATCTAATTTGAGAACCTTGTTACAAACTAGAATCAATGTACCAAGATGATTAAGACCCACTTAGCTTGTAACTAAAGTGAACACTTCGTTCATCACTGCTTTAATTGTTGGTATGACCAAACTTATTGGTTTAAATGAAAGATCCAACATGACTAATCCACATTTTGGTGGAAGACCCAAAAGGTATCTTAGGTTTGTCCTTTCTATAACACTAACTTGCTTATTTGTATGAATCCTCTCGGCAACATGTTCGTAGCCAACTTCAATATCATAAACAAGGATGCACCATGTTGAAGTAAGCAATCAACAACATTAAAGGAGTCCAATGATCTTTGTGGCAAGCAAGATGGCAAAGACCATATGTAGAAAGTCACTAATGTACCAAGTAGTTGATACAAACCCACTTAGGCTACACAAATGAACCATCGAGCAGTTTATTGAATAGATTTGGCATCCTTTGAATAAACAACTACACCTTTTATGGTCTCAATGTAGTTCCAAGTCAAGATTCCACACGTAAGCTTTACATTTCTATGGACACTCATTTTTCCACATCAAAATGATGAGTGCTCTAACAAGAGAGAAATCACTTCAATGATAAGAATTCATCCATTTGTGAATTAAAAGCCATAGTCTAAACATTATACGAAATTACTTTTTTTCGGTGATTTTTTCTGGGAAATTTTCCCAAAAACTGACAAGAAATTGTTAGATCTGCAGATTTAGGTGATTATTTCTTTATAATCTGAGTGCCCCAAGGGTTTTTCAACATGTTTAATCCATTTCTACATTCTGAAATAGATTTTAAACAACAAAAAATAGTGATTTTGTGCAATTTATGTCACCAGATTCCAGTGAAAAAACCATTTTGTAGAATAGTTAGACAACGCCACAATTAAAACATCTAGGCAAGAAATAAATTGCCTAGGGAGAATGTGAAGTTCTGCAAGGAAGGAAAAACAACCCGTGGGTAAATAGAATATGACCGGAGTGCTAAGAATTCATCAAGTGGTGAATTAAAATGTCCAGACCACTGAGTGCCACTCCAGGTGAAAGAAATTTTCCCAAGTAAGTGGGAAATGGCACGGGTAGGTGGGAATTGTCCCAAGAAAGTGAAGAATTTACCCAACAATAAGAAATTTGGTCGAGTGGGGTGTGTACAGTCCGTCAGTGAGTGAAATACAACCAACAAACAAAGTTTACTGCAACTTGCAAGAGAGAGAAAACACTAACAACGTTGCTGCGAAAACCAATTTAACAACTCCCACATTACTTGCTACAACTTTGGAATTGCAATCATTGATCTCATGAGATACATTAAATGAATGGAGATAATCACATATAGTCGTCTTGGAAACCCAAATGGAAAAAACAACTTCAAATGGGTGCTTAGTCTTTTCATTTCAGCAATATCTGATTATAATGCAATTGATGTTCTTTGTGCATCCCAAAAACCAATTGAAAATGAGAGTAAAAAATGAAATAGGGAGAGCTAAGCAATAGGAGGAAGACCAACAACTATGACCCTTCATTTCCCCTTCTTTCCCATTCCTCAACCTTCTCTCCTATTTTATTTTATTTTTTTCTTTTAATTCTTTTTTCCCTCCCACATTCATTTGTCTTATTCAACTTTAAGTTTGCATCATATTTTACATAGTTTGCATAACTTTGATTAATTTCCACATTGGTTGGTAAATACTAAATATTATCCATTCAATACTTGGATCCATTTGGGACCAACAAAGAAAGAGGGTTCTTTCACTGAGATTGAAAAAAATGCTTCCTAGATTTCCATGTGGAACATGAAGATGAACCAAAAAACTTGGAACATGAAGATGAACCAAAAAGCTTGTAACCTACTGAAAAATATAAGAAAGACTAACCGAAACCAATAGAATGTTGGTTTTTCCATTAGGGTTTCAGTGGTAATTACCCAATTTTCTCCCTAATTAATCGTGCTATTGCTGCGTGTTTTTCGCTTAAGAGAGACTGGTAATTACCCAGTTTTCTCTATAATGAATCGTGCTATTGCTGCGTGTTTTCTGCTTAAGAGTTTCTTTTAAATGGTTGTTCTTGTTTTCAGTAGCTGCCGTGTAGTTTTAATGGTTGTTGTGCTTACTTATAGCGCTGACATTTCATTCACAGCTGTTGGTTTCTTTCATATTTAGAATAATTTATGAGTAAATGTTTATAACCCAACAACGCTCCTTTATCCTGCACGGTTTATTTATGAGATTGGAGATCTGTGGAAACAGTTATTTCACTATTGCAATGTTGTAGAGAGTTTCTAAATCTGTTATAAATTTAATTATTTAATTGTTGAAAGTGAGGAAAAACACCACTGTAATTTGCCATGGCCGCCCTGAGCTTCCTCTTGAGTTTAAAGTTTTATTTTGGTTTCCTTTTAAGGCTTTGACTTCATTTCAAATATGCTTAGTAAAAGCTGTTTGAACCAATGCATATGGTATTGTGTTGTTACTTCATTTCAAATATGCCTAGTAAAAGCTGTTTGGACCAATGCATATGGTATTGTGTTGTTATTTGTATTTTTTCCACCTTCTCATGAAACAGTTGTCAACTAATGTCCATATTTGTATGGTGTTGGAATGAATTAAAATTTGATTATGAACACAGAACTTGAAATTGGAATCAATAGCTATTGAACTGAGTTACTCTTACATTTAAGCCTTGCATTGCAGAGCTATCCCAAAACAAGCAACTAAAGGTGGTTTATTACTGTATCTTGCATCTTAGTCATAAGAATAAATCAAATGGAATATAAAAAGCTGATATGCTGATTAAGTCAAAATTTTATTAAGAGAGAATCTGAACTGAAGTATTCAGCATAGCAAATAGACAACCACGTTGAAATATTGAAATGTGGAGAATGGTTCCAAATAATTTAAACTTGTCGAAAAGTTAGAAAGAGTAGTGTGGCATTTTGCTTACGTTACAATTTCGGGAAGGAATATAAATTGAGAGGAGTTAAGGGAGAGGTGGAGTGTTTTGTGAGTGGAGTAACATGGACGAGAAGCTTCATTGTTTGTGTGATGGAAATGTATAATGCTATTTCACATTTGATGAATGTGGTTGATGATAGAAATTATATAATTTATATATGTATTTTTATGTAAAATTGTATTGAGATAAGATATAATGTGTTGTTTTGGTATAGTTATGCGTTTCAATTCTATAATTTTTTATATTGGGTGAGTGTAAGTTAATGATGGTCTTTCTTGATGTGTTAGTGGCAATACAAAGATGAAAAACAACGATTTATTTACTTGGAGGGATGATTCAAGGTACTTTCACAACTAATTTTAATATGGTGTAAGGAGATGAGATGTAGGAAATCAAATTAGCTTTTGGAAAATGTAATTTTTATTTATGAGATTTTTTATGATTGTGTAATTTAAATTTTTTCTTATAGTGATATGTTACTTTTCTCCAAATTATTTGTACAGTTGTAGAGAACACTTATTTTAATCGTGTGGACAACATTTGAGGGTTTTAACATAATCAAACAATATTTTGTTATATTGTAGATCTCATACAAATGTTTATTTTTAAATGGGTAAGACAATAAAAAGTTATGGCGGGAACAAAAGATATTTGTATTTTAAGATTGTGATATATGTCAAGACAAAAATAAATTAAAAATAGTAAACAATCTTTTTTTAAAGTTATATATTTGGAATATGCATAATTAGGTCTATATGTGTGTAGTTTCATTAGCAATGATTTTTTTTGCCTATTTAAAAACAACTTGAAAAATGGAGATGTTGAGGGACATTCAAAAAAAGGGAGATTTTTTTGTTTTGTAGTCCAAACTACAAGATTGCCATATCAAACCTAAGCAACAAAGGAAATTTGGAATTTTCAATATTGCAAAGGAAATTTCGAATTTAAGGAATGCACATGCATTAAAAGAATATGTCAGCGTTGTAAAGAGCATGCACATCATAAAGTGTGTATGTTCCTAGAATGCACACATGCTATTGTGAATAAAAATTCACAGTCTCGTATTATTCTTTCCCCTTTTCCCAATGCCCATGGTACCATAGAAGATACCCCTTACGCCCACCCAACAAGGTTTGTTTAGAGCCTAAGGCCCTTGTATTCCTCCCTTGGCCATGGTAGTGGTCTTAAGATCCATTCTTATTGTGAAAAACATATTAACAGTGCCAACATTCATAGTCGCAAGCCTTATTCATAGCCATTGAGAATAAGAAATATTCATTTAGGGCTTGAGGCCCTTGTTTTCCTCTCCCATCCATGGTACATACCCTGACTCAATATCTATTGTGAAAAACACCTAATGGCACCCATATCCCACCCAAAGGCCAAATATACCTTGGAAAGCATTGATGTGATTCTCTAAGTCCTAGTTCATGTCCCTTAAGCTTGAGAGGCTTCATTTTGGGCCTAAGGTCCTTGTTTTCTTCCCCAGGCCATGGTATAGGATCGAAGATCCATTTTTATTGTGTTGTAAAACATATCGATGGTGCCAAAGATCTCCTACAAAGGTCTTATGTGATTGTTCGAGGACTACTACATGAAGCTTGATCCTGAGAAGATTCAAATAGGGCCTTATCACCTTATGTTCCTTTTCTAACCATGTTCAAGTTCCCTAGTATATTACATGGTGTGAAAAACCTCCTAATGGCATTGATGTCCAACCCGAAGGCCTTGAGACCCAACTGTGGTGCTCAAAACCTACAAATGACGCCCATATTCCACCTAGAGGAAATAGATCCCTATAGAGAGGACTTGTGTAGTGATTTTGAAGCCTTATTTATGGCCATTGAGCTTGAGATAATCTATTTAGGGCCTCAGGCCCTTGTTTTTCTCATGTGGACATGGTAGGGATCCCAGGACCCATTCTTATTATGAAAAACATATTAATGGTGCCCATATTCCCAATCGAAGGCCTTATTCATGGCCATTGAGCATAAGAAATATTTTCTTAGGGACTAGGGCCCATGTTCATATTCGGTGCAAAAAAACTCCTAATGGCACCCATATCCCGCCAAGAGGTGAAAGATCCCTTAGAAAGTTCTTGAACATAATCTATATATTTACATATATATAAATTTATATACCATTTAGAATATACATGTAAATGAATGAATTTACCTTGCCCAGGTGGTGGGACCTATACATGATTTGATGTAGGAGAATGGGAGGGGCTTATGTTCTTGATAATCATCTCATGTTGGCATAAACAATGATTAGCATTCCAATTGATGTGACGATGAATGCGATTTTTTTTATAATCATTGATTTGAGGATTGACACAGTCACAGATGCAAAAATCAATGCACATACCCATGTAAGGATGTATGCACATTATGATGGGATGGGGAGAATAGAGATATCTTTGTACACGGATTAATTAAAATTTAGTTCATGTTTGTGGTGTTCTTTATTACCAAATTGAAAGATACATAGCAAAAATAATATATTTTACCCAAATTTATTGCAAAAAAGACAAATTGCAACCACAATAATCAAATAAAGAACCATAATGGCACCCAAATGTTATACCTTTATTATCGGAAGCAATGTTGACTTGCCTCTTTAAGGGGGGGAAATCTGATTTAGCAGTGATCCGATTATAGATAAACTCAAAAGACATCTCATTACATTGCTTTTAGTTCTTTATATGGTTACACTATTTACCTCCTAGGAACATTCTAGAGAAGGAACTTTCTAATAGTGAGAATCTTCTAGTAAGCATTCTTACATTCATTGCTTTCAAACTACTACATGGATATCATTTACTAGAGATGGCCTCCATACATAGAAATCTATCTATCTACTTAGGGAGTTAGGGAGATTAGGACCCTAACATACCCTACCCCTTAAAATACAACATTGTCCTCAAGGTTAGAGATGAGGGAATTGTTTGAAGGATCTTTGTTGGTTCCCACGTGGACTCCTCAGGCTATGTATCCTTCCATTGTATCAAGACCTCCAACATAGTACGCTAGTGGAGATGACACTCTCGTTTGTCAAGGATGGCCTTAGGCTACAACAAAATGGAACCTTCTTCATCCAATTGATGAAGGCTAGTTTTAACACGACAATGAGATCCAACCACTTTATTTAAGAAAGAAACATGAAATATTGGGTGGATTTTAGAGTGGCTTAGAAGTTCTAATTTGTAAGCCACTAGTCCAATATGCTTGAGGACCATATAAGGGTCATAAAATTTTGGAGAAAGCTTTAGGTGGTGGTTGTGTTTGAGGGAGGTCTACTTATAAGAATGCAAACAAAGGAATGCATGATCACTTCTTCAAAATAGCATTCGAAGTGATGTTAACCAACTTGTTGCTTCATCATGTTTTGAGCCATGAGGAGATTATATTTGAGAGTGCGAAGAATGTAAGCCCGAGCTATGAGGGTTTTGTTGACCTCCTATACCTTAGAGAGTCCTGGTAAGTATGATAGCACTAATAAGGAGATTTTGGCCATAGACAACCTCAAAGGGGGTCATTCAAGTGACTCCATGATAAGTTGTACTGTACCACCATTCTACTAGGGGTAGCCACTGAACCCATTGATTTTTTTTTTTAAAGAAAAGTACCTCAAATATGCTTCCAAACACTTGTTGATAGATTCCATATGACCATCAATCTGGGGGTGATAGGAAGTACTAAGACACAATTGAGTTCCCTATAGCCTAAAAACTTCTTGCTAGAAATTTCTAGTGAAAGTGGGTCATGATCTGTTATAATAGATTGCATCATGCCATGGAGTTCAAAGATATTATCCATGAAAATTTGAGTGACACTGGAAGTGTTAAAAGGGTTACGGAGAGCACAAAATGAGCATATTTAAAAAGGTGATCAACCATAAACATGATGATTGATTTTTTGCGAGATTTGGGTAACCCCACAATGAAGTCCATAAAAATGCCAGTCCATGTGGTTGGTGGAATAGGTAGAGGTTGTAGTTCTCCTATAATTTTCACCATTTCTCCCTTATGTAGTTGAAAAAGGTTGCATTCTACAATAAAAGTGTGGATTTCCTTCTTCATGCCTTCCCAAAAAAATGAACATTTGATCCATTCATATGTTTTATGAAAGGAAGAATGACCTGTTATGGAAGATGCATAAAGTTTAGATAAAAAAGTTGATCCAAAGGTCGATTATTTTCTCAAATACAAACACCATTTATAGTGAAGCTCATCATTGTGTCAAGTGTAGCCTTGATATGCATGGGGTTTCATTTGAATTTGTTGGATTAGGTAGGTGATCTTGGGATATGTGAACCATTCCTTATGGACCTCATTTAACCAGTTTGCTACTATGAACGAGAGTGAAAAGAGGGACCCTTCCTATTCATACTTTCAAGAGAGAGATATTCTACTGCATTCTCTTTTCCCTTCTTATAAATGATCACATAATCATATCCCAACATTTTGGTGACCCATTTATGTTGATCTGGGTATGAAATCCTTTTCCCCATGAAGTATTTCAAGCTACAATGAACACTTTTAATTTGGAAACATTGCCCTAGTAGGTAGGTATGCTAGATATCCACAACATGCAAGATATCCATCATTTTCTTTTTCATAGGTGGATTTTCCCAAGTGCCTCTCATAAATTTGTTTCTTGGTAAAAGATAGGGGTCTTCTCTCTTACATGAAGACTATTCTAATGCCTTTACCTAAGGAATCAAATTCCAAAAGAAATTGTTGGTTGTGGAGCCTGATTATCTTCCTGATGCAGAGGTTCTTTGCTTTCAGCCGTGTCTATACCCCATGAAGTATTTACACCCCAGAAGTATGTACACTCTTCCACGCGGGGGAGTGCAGAGGGGGGGTACCCCCTCT
>JASDQU011443472.1:0-18059 GCA_032191745.1 Picea mariana | reverse complement strand
ATTTGTTTTGTCATCATAGTTGGACAAAATGTTTGTTATTTCTTTCGATATTCAAAGCTGAATATTTTCTTGCATATATTTACGGTTTGCATTGAAAAAGGAGTTTGACAAATTGATCCCTTGGTATTTAAAAATGAAGAATTTGTGCAACTCCGGCCCTCCAAGTATGTATGATTTACATGGCTTGAGATACTATTCCACACTTTATTAGAACAATGAGTTCTATTGGAAATGAGTTTGACAAATTCATCCCTTGGTATTTAAAAATGAAGAATTTGTGCAACTCCGGCCCTCCAAGTATGATTTACATGGCTTGAGATACTATTCTACACTTTATTAGAACAACGAGTTCTATTGGAAAGTTGGTGTGCAAAATAGCCACTAGTGTTAAAATATGGAAGGCTACTTTTCATTTTATGAATAGGGACTTTAAAAATTCATTACTATAACCTTTTGGAATATCACATCTGAGAGATCATTCTCTAAGTATCATATTTAGTAATTGTTTTCATTAGTGTATCCTGAGCATATAGCGGGATGGCGAGCATGATAATCTCTGTCCACTTACATGTTTCTTTCATGGGTCAATCTCTATGGTGAAATTCTTCACCACTGAATGGATGAAATAAATATTAATACAATCCTTTTGTTCGGTAGAGTCTGTTTGGGCATATTCTTATTCGGGCATCTTATTGGATGGATTTATGTTCTTGATTTCCAGGCGTGGATGCTCTCGCATGGTCCATGAACGCAGATTCCACTTTCTTTGTTTGGCTAATTTAGTTGGACAAGTCGCTCCTTCCATTTATAGGTTATATTCACTTACCTTCGACGAGTTTCGCAACGGCGAGAGCGCAGCCCCAAATTTTTCACTTTTCACTGCAGGACGTAATATCAAATAATAAATATTAAAAAGATATTTAAATTTATTTAAAATTTATCATAAACATAAATAATAAAGATTAAAAAAATATTTAAATTTATTTAAAATTCACCATAAACATGAAACATGAATGATAAATATTAAATATAAAATATTAAATTAAATTAAAATATTAACTAATCTAAAGAATAATAAATATTAACTAATCTAAAGAATAATAAATATTAACTAATCTAAAAAACAATATTAATCATTTAATAAGTTAATAACTAATAATATTAATTATTTAATAAGTTAAGAACTAATACAAAGAGTAATACTAATTATTTAATAAATAATAATTAATAAGTTATAACAAAGTAATAAAATTTAAATTTAAAACTACAATTATAATGTTATTATTAATTAATTTATTAATATATTTATTATTATGTTACTAATAGTAATTTTTAAACTAAAAAAATTAAATTTTAAAACTGGTAAATATTAAAACGTTGAAATTTAAATTAAATTCTTAAACTAAAAAAATTAAATTTTAAAACTGGTAAATATTAAAACGTTGAAATTTAAATTAAATTCGTAAAATTTAGTAAATAACTGGTGCTTCGAGCCCACTGTTGGCGTGCGCTTGGACAGAAATGCGGGCGAGTTTGACTAGCTGGCCGCTGGGGATTGTGCTTCAATGGAAGTGCGGTCGAAGATGTGTCCAGCCGGAGCCTGCACAGGTCGCGAAATTATTTGCAACCGAAGATGCGTCGCGCTGGAGCGCAGACAGGTCGCAATTTTTTTTTTGCAAGAACCGGCCGCGACCTTCGATGGAAGAGAGGGCAAACACTGATTGGCTGGAAGAACTTGAACCCGACTGTGAGTGAGTGCGATCAAAGGCAAAACCGACTGAGAAACCCTGTCTGCAGCGAAGAGAAATAAACCTGACTGTGAGTGAGCACGGGGGAGAAGGAATAGCGGCCGAGGGAAAAACGAAGATGGGTAGGCTTAGTTTTTCATTCAGGTGCGGGCGGGTTAGGCGCGAGAGCTTAGGTTTATTTTTTTTATTTTGTATTTTTTGAAATCGAAATCCGTGGGTAGAGTTGAGGGATTATCAAGCGTCCCCCATTTTTTCGAGGGACGGCGGAACCGTACCGTATAAGTCCCCAATTTGACCGAGGGACGGATTGCGGACTGCTTAGACGTCCCCAATGGAGTCCCCAAACATTTGGAAACGTTTCATAGCCGTTTTTAAGTCCCCGGTAAGTTGCAACTCAGGGTACGAGGGTGTTTTTTGGATGGGTTCCCGTGCAACATAGTTGATCATCAATTTATCAGTGACAATTCTAATTTATTGATTATCAGTGACGATTCTAATTCATTGATTATCAGTGACAATGGCCCACTTATAGAGAAAAAACAAGCAATGAATATTTCTTCACCGTTTGATATCTTAATTCCTAATAGGTGATATTATCATGGATGGATTGAAAGATAAGGGAGGACTGATTTCCATGTAAGATTCAGTGCAGTGCAGTGCAGAGAGTAGGTTTATGGTTTTTATGAATTTTTTCCAAGGAAAAAAGTTAGTAATTTTATTTATTTATAAGAACAAAATTACATCCTTATATGCCATCGACATTCAGTAGGCTGTTGGCCCAAAACTGACTGTCCACATTTATCATTAAAAGAAAAGCTATCGACTGTTACAAAATTTACCAGTTTTTTGAGCTGCTGAAAGTGTTCAGAAAATACAACGGGAAAACAACTTTTTAAAGTTTTGTTTAAGCGTTCATAGTGGCAAAATCTCTTCAGCATAGTGTTTTGAAGTAAAGATCATAAAGAAATAAACAACTATTCATCATTACAGCCAAGTGTCATGAAGGTATTTAGAGAGGATAGCCTGGTATTTTTCTGAGATTTTCCATGTACCTTGGTCCAGCTTTTGAGAGTCTATCTGCTTATAGTTTCTGTTCCTGTACACGTGATCCAAAGTAATTTGAGATAAATCTTTTGCCCTGTTTTGGATTTCCTGAAATAATGGAAGAAGAAAATAGTTCCGCAACATGAAGTCCCTATTCATTCATTTGATAACAAGCAATGAATTTCCATATATATGTAGTTGATTTAGACCTTTTTTGAAGGCTATGTGTAGTGTGAGCTTGAGAGCCACGATTTCACAAAAATTGTTTGTTGCATCCCCAATACCGGTTGAGAAAGATATGGTCTGTTCACTTGAAATATGAATAATGCCTCCAGCCCCTCCACGAGGGGGTTTCCCTGGGAAGCCGCATTCAAGAAAGCCCATGACCTGTTTTTTTGGATCTGAGTTTCCTGTTGAATAGCTCTAAGGGAGGTTTTGGGGCACTGAGGAAAGGTTGATAATATGTTTAAGCTTTGTGGAGCACGTTTTAAAGCAGAGGGGTCCTTATCCAAAAATGGAATGATTTTGGCTATCCAAATACCCTGGGAGGGGAAGAGCTTTGATGTTTTTTGTTGCCTGGTTGTAAAGCCATGATTTTAAAGCTTTTTCTATGATGGCTCCACCCCAAACAATTGAGAGACCTGTTATTTGCTGAATCTCTGTCCAGACTTTCAAGGAGAATTTACAAGTAATAATCAGGTGGTGATTTGTTTCTATATCCTGCCTGCAGAGACAGCATCTTAGCGTTTTTATAAATTTATTGGATTGCACATTTTAAAAGAATTTCTATCACAATCGAAGATATTCAAAGAGACAGCATCTTATGGTTTTTATAAATTTGTTGGATTGCACATTTTAAAAGAATTTCTATCACAATCGAAGATATTCAAAGTGTTGATAAAAGGTGATTTATTTGTCAATTGCATGTAATTTAAAATACATCTATCAATCACTTGCATCATCACAAACCTTAGTTTTGGTTTTTGAATTGGCGATTTTGCCTTACATTGACAATGCTTTATGCCTTGTATTAATGCGTAGATAAAAGTTTTGCAATATGGGTAACTAAGTTGGTTTTTGAATGGGCGATTTTGCCTTAAATTGACTATGCTTTGTATTAATGAGTGGATAGATTTTTTGCATTGTCTATGTGTAACTAATGTGTTGGGTGATGTAAGTAATAGATATGGATGCGGAGTAATTTATATTATCGGCCATGCAAGTGACCAATATAAATATTGTTGCATGAGTAGCCAGCATGTTGGATTGTATAAAGTGGATTACTTTTCACTCCTCACAATAAATGAGTGATGATAGACATGCTCTATTGGTGAGTCACTTATTAGTAACGACCATGCTTGACTTTTTGTTGCATGGAAAAGTACAATTAAATGAGTGATTATAGGCATGCTTTGTTAGTGTAAGGATTATGCTTTACTTGTTGCATGGATAGGGACAAAATGTTGATTTTTTTTTTAATGCTGCCGTGCTTTATTTGCTCATTTGAGGCATCTTAGCATGTAAGATTTATCATTTATTTCTCTAGATGCTTATTCGAGGCATTTTAGTATGTAAGATGTATCATTTATTTCTCTAGAGTGTTTCACATATATTTGATGCATATATAACTTGATGTTTATAAGGTGATATGTAACTATTTCATAATTGTGTTATGCATCAATGTAGATCAATGTTAACCTTGGGTTTATCAAGCATCAAGAGGGATCCAATTTCATAATGTGTAATTTTTTTATTATTTTATTTTATTTTTGTTGTTTTTTTTTAATTAAGTCGACTTTATTTATTATTTATTTGTTATTGTTGTTTTTTAATCAAGTCGACTTTATAATTATAATAATTATTTTTAATTAAGTCATCTACTACCTCATCACATTGGTTGTAGAGCACCTCACTACTCTTGGTGCAATAACTAGTATATTAAGAATTGCACTCCATTTGTATATGTTGTTTGACCAAGTCCTCAATTGCTAATGTTCCATAAATTCACATCTATTGTGATCCCAAGCTAAATCACTATCTTTATATAGATTTGATTTGTCATTGTATAATGTTATTCAACATCTTATTTCTTTGTTTGCCTCTTTTTATCATCTTTTTATCATATATGCATAGATAAATACACTTTCATATACACTATAACCATATCCCTTTTGATCATCTTATTTCTTAGTAATTTACGTTGCCTCTCTAATTGTGAGTTTAAATTAATTTGTATTGGGGTTTGGATGAAGACATTTGGGAGGTAAATGCTTAAAATAAGAAGCCAATGTTGATCAATTAAAGAAAAACTAAATGTCGAGTTTACTCTGTGGTTTGGGCAAAACTCAGGGTAGAAGCTAAGTTTGGTGAGTAGCCATTTTATAAAAGTTTGGATGTAGAGAAGATTAACAAAGCTAACTAGTTGTTTACTCCACTTGATGGGTTTGTTGAAGTTTAAAAGGTTTCTTATGGTCGAATGGAGATGATCAAACATGCATTGATATGGTGGAAGAGATTTTTTAGGAGACTATGACAAGGGAGATGAGAAAAGTACTAAATTGGTTATGATAAATAGTTTTCATCAAAATTGAAAGTGAATAAGGATGTATTTTTCAAGAATTAGGATGGTGTGTTCAGATTTATGACCAACTTGTATAAATGTTTTAGAGAGAACTAATATTGTATGATTTCATTATTTTATATGATTGCTTGTATTTATCCTAATCGTTCACGATCAAAGCAAAGTGGGCGGGGATATGCTTTGATGTATATTCTCTAGTAGGCCTCTAAGTATGTACCCGTAGCTAGAGGTAGGTCTTGATCCTATGGAACCCGATACGAAGGAGTAGGTCCTTAACTAATCTCTAAATGCCAGTCTCTAAATCGTTCCCATTGTGCCTTCTTGAAGTACTTATTTCCTTGGCCCAAAATGTGAAGACAACCTTTCTTCTTCAAGTGGCTTGCCTAGAACGAATTACCCTTGAGGCCTTGCAAAGCCTTAGTGTAACGACGTACCAAATGTCCCAGCCAAAAAACATGGCCTTTCGTTGTATCAAATTTGAGGATCTTTGTTACAAATGTAAAAGCTAAATGGAGCAAGAGCCAAACTCATAACAACATTGGGGAAAGCTAAATGGAGTAATAACTAAGCTTAACAACATTGAAAACCAAGCATGAAACTTCCCATCACCTAAGGTAAGGAAATTTTCCCTCACAATAAAATTTGGAATTTGATAATGCGATCTAACATGAAGACCTTGGAAAGTCGGTGGGAATAAAGTGTGGTTTAACTAATACAATGTCCTCATAAATTTAAATGAGAAACTCAAAAAAGAAAAGAAAAATAAGCTATAGGTGCAATCCAACTAACGCATTGACATAGAGATTGTTATTGATCTTGTAGATTTGAACATGCTAACATAATAAACATATTGAATCTGAAAAGAGTGGCATTTTTAAATATTTGGGTGGACAAATGATCACTACACATTGTTGGGAGTGACAAGAATAGTCATAGGTGACATTATGAAGCGCCCTTGCATGTGAATGATGCTACATTTGAACTTGTCATCAACTATGTAGTGTACTTATATAGCATAAACAATGAATTGCAAGCAACATAAGAAGAAATTTACATTGTTGGAAGTAAAATAAGGAGAATAATATTATAGAATTTGTAGAATATTAACCCTTATTGATAATCCAGAGATAGAACAATGTTCATGGTTGGAAGTGTGGAAATTGTTGTAAAATGTTGTTGGTTTCGAGGGGGCATCTTTTGGCTGTATATCCTTTTATTGTATCAAGACTATTGAGATTATGTGCTAGCATAGACGATGCTCTTCATCAAGTTCTGGAAGGCTAGTTTGAACATGGCATTTCAGCCCCACCACTAGTGGATCTTTGAGTGGGCCACGAGAGCTAATCTATAGGTAACTTGTCCAATTCGATGGAGGATAACTCGAGTGCTTGCTTTTGGTGCCTCTTTCTTTGAGAGGTGTGTACATGTAGTGACATAGAAAAAGAAAGCCCTAATTGCTTCCTTCAAAGGAACACTCTAAGTGATGTTGATTCGCTTGTTAGTTCATTCTATTTTGAGTCAAAACTAAATTCTCCTCAATTGTATGGAGAATGGTAGCTATGGGGTTAGGAGTGATATCCACTTGAACCTTGGATGGCCCTGATAAGTATGGAACGATTGATGAAGGTTATTGTCCATAGATAGCTTTGCAAAGTGGCATTTTGGTAGCACCATGATAGGTGGTATTATACCAACATTCAACAAGGGATAGCCATTAAACCCGCTAGCCTTGTCAATTTGATGCAAAACATCACAACTAAGTTTCCAAGCACTTATTGACAACTTTTGTTTGACCATTTGTTTGGGGATCATAAGCCATTCTCATTTGTAATTGGGTGCTCTGTAGCTTAAACAACTCTTGCCAAAATTTGCTAGTGAAGGTGGGATCACGATCCATCATAATGGAAATAGGCATATGTAATTTAAAAATATGATCCATGAAGACTTTTTTATTTGTGGATAACTTAAATGAGTGTCGTAGTGCACAAAAATGAGCATATTTTGAAAGATGGTTGATTACCACCATGGTAACATACTTGTTGTGGCTTTAGGAAGGTCAATGATAAAATCCATGGCACTGACAACGTAGATAGTTTCAAGGATCCATAGAGGTTACAATGCCCCTAGGCTCTTCATCGTTTCATCGTTGATCCTTTGACATGTGTCACATTTATCCACGAATGTATGGATGTCCTTCTTCATCAATCCAGGTGGATATTGGTGGCCACCCACCTATTCCAACCGGCTCAAAACAATCTTATGGCAACTTACTATTTTTAGCAGGTTTTTGGTTCCTAAACTTTCGGGGCCATTTTGAGGGCCTAAATGAAGCTTTTTCGGGATCGAGCACCTCAATGATAGCCATAGGCTCTAATTGAGCCCCAAAACGAATCTCCTTAATGATACCTTTCCAACGAGCAAGCATGCACACTGTTATCATGCAATTTGTATTTGCCCAAAGCCAAAGGCAAGTGAATACTAAATTGGCGTAACAAGGAGAATGTCCTATCACTGCCACCTTAATAAGACACCTCTTTCTATTTAGGAGTAGTACCCCAGGGGAGACGTTCTCGATGACTTGTGGATTTAAGAAGGCTAAGGAAAAATTATTAAGAAAGTTCCACCCCTCTCACATGTCACTCTGATCAAAAGCTCCAAGGGTTTTAATGATATGAAACAAAATAATATTTAAGTGTACCTGCCCAGAACAAGACAACAAGAAAAGATGTTATTTGCAAGTACCATATGATGCTTCATAAAACCATAGACTTTTGATAAAATGAACAAGCTGATATAAAAGTTGAAGCAATAGAAGTATTTATAACAACAATATATATATATCAACAACTACACAATTATGCCTCAATAATGCTTCAAAAATGACAAGAAATGATAGCATAAACTTGACAAAATGATAGTAATTGTCAGAAGCAATAATGGCAATGCATTATCAACTTTTGGTCTTTCTTTTAAGATGAATCTGCTGCTTTATAGATGGCTGTAGAAATCTTTTGCAACAACAACAAATTAGTTAGTAGGTTAGTCTAATCTAAAGTTAGAAATAATTAGTAAAAGTCTTAAGGTAGATGGTTTAAGAGTTTGTTTGGTCAATCAATCACTTGCAAGGTATGAACCACTGCCTTTTAGGGTAAATGGAGTCANCAGCGACAATTCTTAGAGGGAAACAACAAATGATAATAGATGAAATAAAGGAAGGGGAAGATGATTGAGGTGTTAGTAACCTAAGACTTCAACATCTAAAACCCTAGAAGGAAAAATGCTCGAAAGTAGGTAACCCTAGGCCCTAGCGATTTCCTTCTTCTTTAGATCAAACTTGAAATAAAATGTATGAAGCTTAATGAAGCAATGCTACTTGAGTGCTACAAAGGTAGGGCTCTAATTTATTCTTCAAAGTAGATGGTTCTTAGCAAAATCAAGTAGGTGAAAAATTATAAAGAAAAGGACAATAACATGTGCTTTTCTCCTAGGGTTTCAAACTAGCAATTTCATAATCTTAGAAATGAATAAGAAAATGTACCATAACCATTCAAAGTAAAGAAAGATTGCATATTTTTACTTATGTCATCACGAATAATCTAGCCACAAACCCTAGTTGAAGACTTTCCACCATGAAAATGCAAAAATACACCAAAAACAACCTCCTACAATAGTTGCGCACCACTTAATTTTAGCTAATAAGCCTTAAAAGAGGTCGAATTTCAGATCTCACACTTGTGTGAGTGAAAGATGATAAAAAATATAAGATATTTTTCCCTTATTTATACAATAATCATGACCTTTAATTACAATTTAGGTAAAAAAAGGCTGACATGGCCAGTTTACATCAGAAATCCAGTTTTGCTTAAAATTAACTATTAAAACCCTAATTTTTTCTTTTAAGGATGACATCATGCCCCTCCTAGGGTGACGTTAGGCCCCTTCATGGAATGCTAGGCCTCAAAAGGCCTCAGGAGTTGCCACACGTGGCAACCAACCCGTCCTCATGCCAAAACCCTAACTAGATGATGTCAAGGCTCAAAATGATGATGTCAGGGGCCTTCAAGGGTCAATGTCATGGTGGGAGGGCAAGACCCCCTAGGTCCAGGCCCGCCAAAGTGCCTTTGTTGGAACTTCCTCCTTTTTCTCTGGTGCAAGCCTCTGGTATCCCTCTGTCCTTGGCTGGGGTCACATCATCCATCTGGTGGGATTTTAGCCCTATGGAGGTCCAAACTAATCATCTCCCCATATGTATCTATCAGTCGGGCATGGTCCTGCAACAACAACAAGTATGCTCTCCATGGGCTCATAAGTCACATGGATCATAGCAATGTCAATCACATCTAATAATCAAGTTACCCAAACATGTGTATCGAACCCCCCTTTACACAGACAAATGCTCAAGGACGTTATGCTATTTAACAAGCCAGGTTTGGAGAGGGTCTCAGGATGTCCTATTGGGCTAATCCTCCTTAGGTGTGGGGTGTTTCTAGGTGAAGGGGTGCAGTGATAACTGGGAAATGTAGGTCTTACCTGTGGGTGTCTCTGTAGAGGATGAGCTACACCTTGTCATGGAAGCCATTGTTTCCTAGCCCATTCAATGCCTTTTTACTCTGTCTTATTGATTTGTTCTTTCAAGAGAATAGTTGGAGGACACTGTCCTGGCGTGGTGACAACGTTACCCACAAGCATTTCATGGAAATGATAAGGTTGGCTTGTGATGAGACCCCCTTTCTCTTGGCTATGCCACCAAGAGACACTACCCTGGTTTGGTGACTAGATGAATAGTAGTGTCATACTGCTACATGCCTATGGACCTAATAGGCTGTCTCATGATGAGACCTCCTATCCACCAATTAGGCCTTGAGTTTTATTTTATTTTATGAGTCCCCTTTTCTTGCCGAGAAGCCTTTTATTACTTTCTCGGGAATCCATGGGCAAAGCATCTCAAGGTTTCATCTTGGATTTTAACTTTTGCCAGCTACTTTTACCCTCTGGGCCTTTAGCCCCTTCTTCCAACAAGGCAAGGTACACAACCCTTACTAGCTTGGCAAACCCAATGCCTGAACCAATGTAGGGGATAGATGAGAGGGATAATGATGAAAAGTGGTAAGTATGGAAGGAATGGACAATGACCTTTCATAGACCCACCCAGTGGAAAATCATCCCTAAGGGAACCAAATTACTAGGGCACTTTGTCATCCCCCCCAGGTATGGACAAGTCAAAACGCATAATTTCCAAGAAAAAGTCATGAAACAAAAGATAATTCAATGCACATATTCAGTTTTTTTGAGAATCAGAGTGACACATACCATGATACCCAGACTCATTACCTCATGGAGCAAGACCCACCACTACTTCAAAACTAGGCCTATGGGATGGATGCTGCTGCTGCTGATAGATGGGAGGCGCTGAAGAAAAGATGGGCCTCTAGGGCCAAGCTCAAGTCATATGGATCTCGGTACTCCATGTCTAGGACCTGTGGGCCTTGAGACATAATCTCCTTAGTTATCCCTAGGATAGGGGATAACATCTGTCTCCAACTCGGGGACATGTGCTCACCGTAGAGCACATGAGAACCTCAACATCTCTGGCATGACCTGTGACCTGCTAGATCTCAACAAAAAATGATTAGTAATCTCTTGGGGTGGTGATATCACCCCTGACTCATATATGATAAAATGAAATACAAATAAGCAATCATATATACAAATGTAAATACAACTACTCTAGCATGATATGCATATGGTATATACAATGAATGCAAATGCCTACCTACTTACATGTGAAGTCAAGTCTTCGCCCCTTGATGGGGTTTGAGGAGGTGTCCACTAACCAGTAATGGACGTCTTATTCCTTATAATGTGGATATATAGTAGGCATCATTGACTGACTTCATTCCGACTTTGAAAGGTCCAAGCCAAATCTATGCACTCCCTTTGACATTATTAGGCTCTCCTTTTTTTGTATCCCACATCCAGACCATATCTCCCTCTTGGTAATCCTTTGTCTTGAATTTGGATGTTTCTTGTATAACTCTAGTATATTGTTTTGAGGGAGGAGGGTGGGATTCTGATGTGAAGACTTCTTGCTAGGACGATCTGATCAATATGTCACCCTCTCCTTTCTTTAATAGCTTGACAGTCCCAACTTCTTTGTCCTTGTATTTGTCTAGGAGCTGCTGGTATTCTTCCTTCTTTGGCCATTGTATTTGATCAAAGTCTTCCTCTAAAGCGAAAGGAAAATCATCAGGGGAAAATACAAGAAGACTTTCCTTGATTGGCTCATGTGTTTTGCTAGTTCTAACATCATCCTTAATTTCCTGCACATGGACCTTGGCCATTGGTACATTTGGGAGGTGACTTATTGTTCCGTCATTCATAGGCACATTAATGTAAGTTAGATCCATCTCTAAGGTGCCTCCCAGCATTGCAGGAAACTTCTTGGACAACAACATTCCCCATATATCTGAGACATCCACTACCACAATATCCATCTGGATCACTCTCTCGGGGTATCTTCCAAGGCATACTTCAACATTCTCAACTACCCCATGAGTGGGTATGGCCCTGGATTCAAAGCTGAACACATTCCTGTAAGGCCGTGTGGTCTTTAGGCCTAATTTTTCCATGACCTTCAAGGAAATCATGTTAGCACCTGCCCCTGAATCAAGCATACAATTGTTAAGGCATTTGTTATTAATCAACAAGGTCATGAAGAAAGGTGGGTGTCCATCATATTGAACCCTAGAGTGATCTTCTTGTAACATGATAGGAGGGTCCATTGGCTCATCTGAAGTTTTGAAAATTTTCTCGAACCTTTCTTTTACAGATGGGACCTTGATGACTTCCCTTAATGGAATGGTCACGTGCATTTTCGCCAATGCACCTTCAAAATCAAAGTTCAAATCCACTTGATCGGTTTTCGGAGGATTTTTAGGAAGAAGTATGTTCATAGGTGGAGGTCTTGTCTGTGAAATTACAGGCCCAATAGAGAGAGGCTAGTTCATTCTTTTTTGCCTAGTGTATACTTGGAATTCTTGCTTCTTCAACTTTTCTCTCGACTCTTGGTCAAGGTTATTTATCACCTCCATCTTGGCCTTCCTGACTGCTTCCTTTATGCCTTCTTGATGTTCTTCAAGTGTGACATTAAGGCAATATTTAGGACTTTCAATGGTATGAATAACAACTTTCACTTGGTCATGTTCACCATTGTTGGGAGGAAACTCATGCTCCCAATGTGAGTCTCTGCACTGCAAGCACGAAGGGTTTTCATCTACTATGTTTGTGGGGGCTAAAGTATCAGGAACCTCTTGATCATTCTTTTGTATAAAAACTTGATTCTCTTTATGAAATTTCCGTTTGTAAGGAACCCTAGGAGCTTGTTGCTGAGCTCTTTCTAGATCTACAATCCTATTCATCATTAGTTCTTGGGTTTTTACCATGCCATATACATTCAATTGTAGCTTTTCCAAGCTAGCGCTAATATTTGAGGTAGGTTCAACATTATGGACTATCTTAGGTTTAGCATCCATTTTGACTCTTGGGGAAGAGAAAGGCTTGACTCTAGATGATGATAGGTTGTCTTCAATCCTTGTAGCTACCTCTTGGGCTTCTTGGATTTTTTTAGGGGCTTTATCTCTGAGGATATATCCCAGTTGTTATGTAAAGGCTTTGGTGTAAAGAAAGAGAAGGAAACTATCTGGAGGATGATGGTTGGCTGGGATCATTTGCATTAAATTTTTAAATTTATCATGAAATTATCCAGCAGTTTCATTCTCTTGTTTTGTGAGGTTATTCAGCCTTATCAACAACATGTTGGGGTCTTCCTTGACACTCCATATTTTGAGGAATATTTCCTCCAATTTATCCATGGTTTTAATACTAGCATCAGGAAGACCATTGTACCATGGTCTAGCGCCATCATGGAGGGTAGCAGAGAACAATTTCATAGCTAAATCCTTAGCATCATCACTGATGGGATGAAGCTGAAAGAAGGCCCATAAATTACTCATATGATCCTCGACACTGACTACATCATTACTAGTGAATTTAGGCAACCATTTCTCATACTTAGGGGGAATTTTCCTAGAATATCCTGGTATGCTTGTCATGTCTAACGATTTGAAGAGCTTGGATGACCATTGCTTTTGGCTATTAGCTTGGTTTGGATTAACAACCTGAGTTCCTGCACTAGAAATTGTGACGCAGACCCCATTTCTCTCCTTGGGGCTGCTTGACCTGCCGGTCAAGTATATTTGATTCTCTGAGCCAAATTAGCTCTCTGAAACCTTAATGGTCTCACTTGTGATTAAACACAGGCCCTTTCAGTCTTTTGGTGCAGGTTCTATGACACCCGCAACCTCTTCCTTCGCGCTGTCGAATTGTCAAGTTTCAGGCGCTGGATCCTCTTCCATTAGCTCTTCCTACATGTGACCTCAGACGATGACCTCACATTATAAGCACGTGATTGCGGGATGGCCAAGAGTGGTTTGAAACCACACTTCTTTTCTCCCCGTAATTCACCTCCAGTTGCCACATATCCCTTTGGAAATACCATGGTTTTGATTGCGGCCTGCTATGAGATTTTTAAAACCCGATCACTTTTTGTCCTCGCTATTAAGTGCGATCGCCGATCTGGCGATCTTGGGCGTTGCCTCTTGATCGATGACTGAGATATGTCCTCTTTCTGCCTTGGTCAACTATTATTCATCGACCCTTTTCTTCCTTTTGCACGCACTCCCAGATCTCCATGATCTATCGACGCGTGCCCTCCTTTCAAATCAATGGTCGAGATCCACTTCGAGACTCTGCGCTTAGGGAATTCGACACCTTAAACCTCCGATTTTTCCTGGAGTATTCCGTACCCGAAGTCCTGGATCTGGCGCCACACGTCCACCTCAAATCAATGCTCTAGTCCACTTCGGGACTTCGGCCTTCAGAAGTCTCAATTTTTTTTCTCGCTTGCTTCCTCCCAGAACGCTTTCACCCGGAGTTCACGATCCATTGACACGTACCTCCTGTAGATCGACGACCACGCGCCTCTTTGACTATTCGGGCTTCGGGAGTTTCAACTCTCCACCTTCGCTTTCTCCTGGAGTACTTCCACCTGAAGTACACGATCTTCTGACGCATGTCCTTCCCCAATCTAGAGCTACGATTAACTTCGGTTCTTCGGGCTTCGAGAGTTCCAAGCTCCTGCCCTTGCTTCTTCCCGAAGTACTTCCACCCGAAGTACACGATCTATTAACGCGTGTCCTATATCTGATGACGACTATCCACTTCGACTCTTCGGGGTTCGGGAGCTTCAATTCCTGGACACTCGTTTTCTCCTGCAGTGGTATCACCTGTGTTGTTCCTGAGTTTATACTTTAAGGCTCTAAAGTATACCGTCAAGGCATCCAAAAAAGGTAGAGATAATTAATGTCTAAAAGAGAAAGTTTAAAGGAAACTGAGATCATTGTTGATTCCTTAACCGTCTCTGTCTAGCTTCCCATTGTTCTTGAATGCTAATATCTTTCAATTGCAGCCCATGATCTTTCAAGTTCTACCCGTGTATTTGCTGTTTGTAAGATGGTATTGAATAGGTTTAACACAATGCTCGTTTGATATGATAGACCGGGTTCTATATTAGGCTATCTGGTAACTGGAACAGTCATGAAAGTTGAGGGTTTCTTTTTTTGTAAATCAAGAATATTTTCGAGGGTCGCAGATTTCTGGTTCAAAATTATAAAAATAGAACTTCCAAATTATGAATTAATAGTATAAAAGAAATAAAGGCCTTTTCTAGTCTCTGAGTCAAATTTAAAGGAGACAGTGGACAGAATGAAGAAAAATGAAACATGTAGTTGTATAACAAAAACGAGGCATCAATTTAAGAAGAATCTCATTTTAAGCTAGTACAAGAAAAAGAGATGATAACTTTGCAGAAGCATACAGTTTCAGAGTCCTAAAACGTTCACATGTCTTATATTCGCTGAAAGCTGATACAGAGGAAAAAATGTAAATGATTAGATAATCTGACTATTTTAATTATTATAATAGAAATTACCACATGAAACACTTCAAACGAAGGTATGGAATAAAAAATAGAATGACAGAGAAACACATAACTCAGGCTTGACCAGATCTGGAATCTTGAATCCATATTGTATTAATTCAGAGAAAATGAAGTTATCTCTTTACAATTCCGCCAGAAAAAAGCCTTTTCTCAGTCTTGAAAAATTACATTTATACAGACCACCAATCTTAGGATGGTTGGTGATTTCCTAATTCTTAGAGACTAACTATTTGTTAAAAAGTAGAACCAAAACCGTTTTCATGATCTTCTTCATTTTTCCTTCTTCTGGGAAGTAAATCCCTTCCAATAATACTTTTACTTTGCCGATGACTATCCTTCTTTTGATTCGATACATTTAATGCATTTCTCCAGGAACTGTGTAAAATTTCTGGGGGATTCTGGAAAATCTCTTGCCTCGAACAGATAAACCTTTCTCTGAATCTTAGAAAGACGGTCATCAACTCCTTTATCTGTAAACTTTATTGACTGCAGCTTTAAGTTAGGCTTAACTAACAACCTGTCCATTAGGGTGACATCGATTTTTCTTAGTTGTGAAATTTTCATTTGGATTTCACTCAAATTTTCCCTGAAATTTAATTAATGGCCTACAATATTGATCTGTCCCAAAAGTTCTGTACACTGGCCTTTTCCAATATTTAATGACCCTTTGTCTAGAAGATCAAAAACTTCTTCACAGTCATCTTTGATTTCTTTGGCTATTCTTTTGCTTTCAGTTATGTTGGTCTCCCATAGCTTGAGCATGATGTCGCCTTTGATTTTCTCTGTGGCTGATACTTTCGTACTTTTGGATACCTCTTCACCTGTCGAATATATAATTGCCTTTTGGAGAGTAATCCTCGCTGCTTTGGCTTCTTTTTCCCTCAGGATAATATTATCAAAGGCATTATTTACTCCTTGAAAGTAATTCTGAACAATTTCTATCTTGGAAATCAATTTTTGCTGTTCAACTTCTATTTTTGAATGCACTTCCAATGACTGGGCCTGGAAAGATTTTAGGTCTATAATCTGATCTTCCATTGATATTAGTCTAGCCTGCAACTGTTTTGTGTGCTCCTTTTGCGAGTAATCTGTAGCTGACTTGTTTGTATTTCCTGGCTCATTTCGTCCAAACTCGTTTTGAGTGATTGAACTTCTAACCTTTCGGCCGCCCTTGTCTGCTCCAAGCTTTTACTCATTTCTTCTCTAATGCTCTCCTCAACATTCTTTAATTTCTCTCGTAATCGTGCTATGATTTTATCACTCTTATTTATCCTTGTTATGATTTTTCCCACGGTAAAAAATTTTGCTGTTGCCATGGCTCCCATGGAACCTGCTACCTCTATAGTGAAATCTTCTTCCTCCAAATTTTGTCTGTCTATCAAGACTTTATTTTTATTAACCACGTTCCCCTCCCTTTTATGCATCTCCTATTTCAATACGTCCTTCCTTTTCCTACTGAAAAAATAATCGGAAGGAGGAATCTCATCTATGGGAATGGAGGTAAGGTCATCAACAAATAGAGCTCCTGTTTGTGGCAATCCAAAAGTGGACTGTAAGGGGGTTAAGGAGGCTATGGGACTCCCTAGCTCTGTAGATCTTTTCCCTCCTGCTGCCTTACATCAACCCTTGGTGATGAAGTGGGAGTAGGCTTACCAGACTTGGGAGGTTTCCCTGACCTTTTCTCTACTTCGGTATTTTTGCTTGGTGGAGGCCTTTCCGTATCCTGTAGGGCCTTTTTTGGATTTCCCTTCTTTTGTGCTTCCAGCTCAAAACCTGGTGGAACACTTTCTTTCTCCTGGGGGAGGGTAATTTCTTCTCCTTGAAGTACTTTGGGCAGACCACTCCATCGATGCTTTTGAAAGGTTCGAAAGCTGATTTGCAGGTCGGACGATAGTGTCTGTACTCTTTCCGACACTTCTTGATAAGATTTGATCCCTTTGAACACGTCGTCCCAAGGGGACTCCTCATGTTCATAAGCTTTCATATTGTAGTGTATCAAGTGTTTATTTACCAATTGATAAGGGTCATGCCTTTTGTACTCAATATTTACTAGTTTAATTTCTTCGAGTGCTTCTGCTTCCACCCTAGAATGTCCCAAATTTAGTAATGAAAATTTCCCGATGTGCACAGGGAAGATTGGCCAGGACTTCTTTTGAGTTGCCTTTAGCTCTATTCCAATACTGCCTTTTACTATTTGGTGTGCCACTTCCCTACACACTAGTCTATCTGGGAGGAATTTTGGAAGCACGTGAGGGGGGATTGAGCACCCATAAACCCTGATGTAGGAGAAGCTTTCTTCAATGAACCAATATGCTATTTGCTTGAGGTTATTTGAAACTGCTTCAGAAATGCGAGGAGGGTCATAGCTGAAAAACATTTTATGCATGGGTATCACCACAAAGTGGCAAATTTCGTAAAATGAATTTTTTGCATTTTCTTCCCACAGCTCAGAGTGATATTCATGAATGGGTTCAAGGAAGGTTATGTTCCAACTCCAATTCATCAGGGGAAATGGAGTCATAAAACAAATTGAATCCATGAGGTATGCTGACATGTAGAAGGCCATTGGTTGACCTCGGGCTCTTGCAGCTCTGTAATCCAAAACCTCTTTGGTTATATTATCAGATAA
>JASDQU011443471.1:0-23303 GCA_032191745.1 Picea mariana | reverse complement strand
GGGTTTATGATTTAGGGATGCATGGGGAGATCTCAACCATTGATTAGATTGAATCTCCACCATTCATTTCTAGGTTTCCTAATTGAGGTCTAAGAGGGCGCAAAGGGTCTAAGGAGGGCGCATTCTTCATGGAGAGTTTTGCTTGTTGTGAGAGGAGCACTTGAGCTATGGAGATAAGATCAGTTGCATGAGGATTCTTGAGGGAGGCCGCTAGCATTCCTTGTGAGAGGCTTGGAGTTGCTTGCTTCATTTATTTACTGGAGCTATTCTACTTCAGAGAGGGGCGCATTAGCTTGGCAGGCTGGTTCATTCCTGGTAGGATATCTAGCCATCAGATTGCAGTGAGGTCAGTTGCAGAGTGAGGACATCTACTAGAGCTTCATTCCTGTGGAGGGGTTTTCAGATCTGACATCACAGTTGGCAGTTGGAGCAGATTCAGTGGTTCTAGCAGTTTGCATGAGGGGCGCACCATTCTGGGGCGCATTTGGTGGATTTGAGCCTATATATCTTCTCTATTGGAGTTGCTATTGTATCAGGTTCTATCTTGTATTGTGTTTACTGTAACCCTTCATTTGCTTTCTTCATATATACACATAGATCTCAAACTGGTTTTCCCCGGGGGGGTTTTGTCCAGGGTCATGTTGACCGAAAATACCTGTGTCCACAAATGCATGATATTAGTTTTTAGATCTGTTCATAATCAACAGTAAACGATGTATTAGGTGTGTTATGTTTATTTGAGTTGCATGTACTAATTTTTATGACAAAAACGACATGCTAGAGCACCTAAATTGAGAACATAACCGTAACAAATCAGCTTGAAAGGATTTGAACTGTTGGCTGTTATAAAACAGCAGAAAACTAAACAAGAAGACAGTGAAACTTAGAGCCTTCCTTTGGTCAAAGACAGACCAAGAAGGCAAGTTGATAGGACCTGGAATTTTCACAAATACTAGGCACTGGTCTACTTATCTTGGTTGAAGTTGTATGTATGTAGATTAGGGAAGCCTCCCATAGCCTTTAGTAGGAGTTGGCTTAAAGATGGGGATTTGTGTCGAGGTGACAGTGGGCACTTATCCTATGTGGTACCACCTTAGCACCTCGAGAGGACCTTGCCGAGACTGCTAAATTGGGCGGTAACAAGGCCATTTCCAACCAAAACCCTCTAAGCATGGATCCCCACACCAACTTTGGAAATCACATGCTACAACAACAATGACCTCCAAATAACAAGGGAAAACAATATGCTCAATTATTCTATACATCTCTTCATGCATCCTTCCCATGATACCATACTACATCAGTGTCGTCTACATACCTTTTCCATCTCTAAGGTTCCAAGGGGTGTGTGTTCAGTGCCCTTTCCTCAATTTTTTCCATAAAAAGGTTGGCCACAATGAGGGACAAGGGAGACCCCATTACTACGTCACCTGTTTATTCATAGAATACCCCTTGGAAGCTAAAGAAGGTTGATCAAAGGAAAACTTATGCTACTTTGGCGGTTTTAGGGTTGGTGACTTCCTTGATAATACTAATGGCTTCGCCAAGGGGTATTTTTTTGAACAAGGAAACCACATCAAAGATGATGATGATATCATCAAGTTCCACCCTTTCATTCTTGATGATTGTTATGAAGTCAAAAGCATCCTTAATAAACGAGCCTGTCTTGCCAACCAAGGGGCCCAAAGTCTTCGCCACATATTTCACTAGTTGATAAGTAGGACCAACAATGTTGACGATTGGTCTGAGGGGGATTCCTTCTTTATGAATTTTTGGAAGACCATAGATCCTTGGAGTTATCTCACAAACAGGAAGGAAACGTTTCTTGGTTAATTCATCTAAGTTGGAATCCTTTATAACATTTTTTACCTCTCTAGTAATTTTGGCTATTGGGTTACCAGCTAGTCTCTTATAGCCGCCACTCAACATGAAGTGCTCAATCATATTTGTTTTATAGTCCTCACTATCCATGATAATAGTGGCACCTCCTTTGTCTGCTTTCAGTATTACTAATTGTGTGTTATCTTTGAGGTTCTTCAAAGCCAGAAATTCATCTCTACCTATATTATTTATTGGAGGCTTAGCTCTTCTCAAAATCACAGCGCAATCTTGTCTAATACTTTCTTTCTCCTCATTGATCAGCAATTGAATGCTATCCTCAATGCTACGGATTACGCTATCAACCGAAATGGCTTTCGGTGCCAATGCGAAATTGAGTCCTTTCTTCAAAACGTTTATCTCTGTTGGCTCCAATTTCTAGGAAGATAGATTTACTACCTTTCTGTTTTCACCATTGCCAGGGATCGCATCATGTCTACGCCTATCCAAATTTGTGCCACGTCCATCAAAGTTTGAATTCGTGCCACATCCATCCGAACTTGAATTTGTGCCACAACCATCCAAATTTAAACTATGGTCGCTCAATAGTCAGTTTAACTTACCCTCGCGCCTATTGCGTGTTGCACGTCCTTCTTTTTCAGCTTTCAACGCAATGTTGGAGTCCACAATATGCCAGATATCAAAGCGTATTTCGTTTGCTAGTTTTAAGTGTAGAGTAAAAGCGTTGCGGGAAAGGGAGTCAAGCACAAACCTAACCCTTCGAATTTCCCTACAGACGAGTGCCAAGCCGAGTCTATCAAACCCGTGGGAGTTCCACCTGTTTTTCATGCGATGGTAAACTACAGCAAATCAAGGTAAAACGTGATTAAGAATATGCGTACTTAGGAGTACTTAAGAATATGTATTAAGTGATCATCAGTTGTAAAGTTAGGTTAGGAAGTCATCACTATGAGGTCCTAATAAGGAAGTCCCAGTCAGTCGGGAGTGAATAGTTACTTCCCCTGCATACAACCTTATTGTGTAAAAGAGCCCACAATTTTTCAAATGAAGTTATCATCGTGAATGGAGGGATCATCATGTATTACACTTCATACCTCCATTATGTTGATCATTTGAACATATGTAAATAGACTGTTGTGCTAAAAACTTGAATTTATATAATACCACCATATTCTATGGTCCCTCAAAGTTAAACATTGCTATTCTTCTCTCTTACTCACATAAGTCAAGTCCACATACATACCTTTTGTTTATGATGTTTCATTGCCATTACTCTAAACTTGCAACCTGGGAATTCACATTTAACAATCCTTAATAGCCTCAACCAAAGTATCAATACGAGGGGCACCTTGCTAACCACCTACTTCCTCATATGAACCTCCATTACTATGGTTATTTGTGTTCAATTATTCTATTGTGATTTATAATCAAATCACAGTAAATCAAGCTCGTAGCTAAGCCCATGCTTGCTTGCATTTGTGAAACAATGCCTATTTCTACATGCAGGCAATTACTTTTTAGGCACTATCCACTTAGCAACAGTTTCCAAAGAAACTAGTCATAAAATGAAAGGTTATTTATGTTAGAGATATCTATGGAGACCAGCAGCAGTTGAAAGCCACGACTGTAAAGAAGAATACAGTTAAAAATGCAATCTTAGTTGAACTTCCATGCAAATTCATACTGCAACTAAAAAGTTATCATTGTTTTTGGTATAAATTTAAAGTACATAATCCACTGAACTGCAGATGAAAAACTTTTGAAAGTTTGTCTACTGTCTGGTATTTAGCATTATTATTGCCTTGTTTGTTTACTAACTAGATTGATGACAATAGCTAGTGCATGGACTTGCACTGGACATGACTACAATTATAAATATTCAACACTCAAATAGGACCAAGATTAGTTGTATAGGTTATTGAAAATGGGATGAGTTTATTTATATAGTTTATTGAAAACATACAAAATCAAGGTTAAATTATAAAACTCAACAATCATGTTGTCTAGTTGTGCCATGGGTATTTACATAACATTGTGTCTCAATTGCACGTGCTCGAAGAAGAATCTCCCAATGTGCTTGACCAGTCACCTTTGTAAAAGCTGAAGGAACTAACAATACCTAAAGACATGTCCAAGATTATCATATTATCAGTTTTATAAACATCTTAGTGTTGGTACTAAATTATTAACACAGTCAATAATGGCAATTGATTGCTTATCTAAATTAAAATAAAGTACATCCAAGACAATCAACATTGTATGATTAATTCATCAAGAAATAATAACCTCTGCATTGTGTTGGAAGCGCAGCTGTTGATAAAGTTCAGGAAACCGCAAGTCATAGCAGACAGTTAGGCCAAGTCGACCAACTGGGCTGTCTGCAACAACTAGCTGTGAACCTGAAAATAAAATGATAATTAACAAAAAATCATTGTTACTAATGAACTTCAACAATGTTCTACTTTTATTTGGGGAAATGCCTCTTATATTACAATATTTCCCCACACAAATACAGTTAGACAGATTGAGTACCAAGCTGTAAATATTTATGCAAGCGCCAAGTTTTAAGAAAAATAGTTTAATGTGCTGCTTGTCTTCTTCAATACATTACAAAAAAAAAGTTAGTTTATTTAAAGCCAAACTTAAGAGAAGCATATAGCTTCTAAGTGACAAAGTAAATATATCGAATTGAAAGTATAGTAAAGCTATAAATGAATTCTGCTTGAGTTAAGGCTTAAGGAAGACTAATCTACATCTTTACAATTCAATCGTCCATTTTAGTGGAACAGTTATACATTACACGTAGACCCTGTTATCCACCAGTTTGCACAAGCTGGATTTCCTGAAGAACCGCCAAAGATTGAGCAGTCAGTGCTCATATGACAGAATTCAGAGTTCAGCCGATCTATCAAAAGACCACATTTTTCCGCATTTCCACCATTGTAATAAATGACCTGAGTATGAGATATTGTAAAAGGTTATTGGCCACCTAAGACCTAGGTACGAGCATGTACTCTAGAGTGTTTTTTTCCAGTTGTTAATTATTTTTTTCTGCCTGCTTTTGTGGGCGATTAAATAATTTCTAAGTTTTTTCACTTAGAAGACTGACTCCAGGGCTGGAGTATGTGTTGGTGGTTAGGCCTTGGCATGGTATAACCAATGCTTAGTGTCTGAATGTATATGAGCTCATACTAGGTCATCTTGATTGAGTCTTATGGAAATTGCGGCTAGGTTTGATAGGTTTTTTTTAATGTTTCAGTGAATTAATTAAATTCCCGCAAAAATAGAATTTTTTAATTCTAAGTCAATAAATTGTAAAACTATGGCATCAAACATTATCAGATGCCATATTTGTGGTCATTTTCCAGTCCAAAGTATCATGTAAACCCCTATTTCTCTTCTTTCGAGACAAAAAAGTGATTATTATCACTAAAAAATGAAATTTACGGAAAAGGGGTAATTTAACTAATTTCCTATTTTTTAGGAGAACTGGGGAACATGTTGGAAACATGTTTTTCTTGTGTCCCCAGTCGACTGAAGGCCAAGGCGAGTTTAGCTGAGATGGAGGCGACTTCACTGGGGGTAAAGGGCGTGGAGGAGATCCCAAGATAGGGACTCGACCCCACTAGCTTAGGCGGCACATCCTAAAGGGATGGCGCACATCCCAAAGCCCTCACGCACCCTCACACTCCCACTTCACTCCCTCACCACTCCACTCCACCTCACTCATCCTCACTTCACTCACCCTACACTCCCCCATCACCCTACTCCACACATCTCCCATTTACTAAGTGCGCCACTCCCCTTCACTCTAGCGCATCTTCTCCTAAACTCTTACACATCCCTCTTGGAGTTGTCACCCCTTATGCTATATAAACAAGCATACCCCTCCTCCATTTGTTAGGTAGGAAGTTTGGGCAAGTTTGTGCGTCACTGTTGTAATTTTCTCATGCTATTGGAATAATAAAAGACTTTGGAGCTCATCTATGGTGTGTGGTGCTATGTGTGGATGAATGTTGGACTTATATGAGGTGATGTTACATTAATATACTGCATTTGTTTATTGTTTACTTGGCTAATCATAGGAATACTATTATCTAATTGGAGTGAGTTATTTAATTTGTTTACTACTTAATTCACTTGTTTATCTATTTTGAATACTTCATTGCATGTTTTGTTTTGGTTTAAACTAATGTGCTATTGAGGTTTTCTGTGTAGGAAACACCAAGTATACAAGTATTTGCGGGTATTTTGTGTTGCATGCAGGATCTTGTTCTTGGAGAGGCAAAGGAGCTCAGTTGCATCCGTTGTTTGTCCAAGGAGTTCAAAAAGAAGACATTTTCCCTCTTCCTCACATCAAAGGGACCCCATATGTTAGAAAGTAATGGATGTGCTCGTTTAACCATAGACAATATAATACTATTGTCACCCAACCATAAGCCGAAGCCACCCCCGAGCACCTTAACCTTGAGAGAGAATGATTCTGGAAGCAAACCAATAGCCAACCAAGGCTAATGCATAAAGATAACCAAGAATTATCAGAAAGTCCAACCATAACCAATAGAAAGACCGAGCCTAAACCAGGAAACCAGATTGCGGCAGCTGCCAGCTGCAGCTACTCCCCAGACTTGCGCACTAGCCCAATTCCTGCATTACGCACTTCTTCCTAGCTGCAATTCTGAGCAGTGTGTACAAAATGAGGTCTGGCTTCTTGTATTTATACTGTTTGTTGAGCTGTCTGGGTCGAATTCTCATTCTGGAGACTAAATACTTAACATTAATTATTTCCTTGAGCTGACTTGTCTTCTAGGGTTATGTTCAACGCTTTAGGGTTACTTCTTGCTTCCCAGAATATTCTATTCTCATCAAGGTTACACGTGGAGGTAAATACCTCCCGCAGCTACCATAATATCAACACTCCCTCCTAGCTAGGGAGGTATTGAAGGCAATGGTCTTGAGCACAAACATACCATTCAATCGGTAGCATCATCATAGTCATATAGACTATCTCATGATTAGATCACGAGCATCATCATCGCTATCAATGTCATCTGACAATATCAACTGCATCATCTCTCAAAACCATACTCCATCTAAGTAATCAGACACGAAGTTGAATAAGTCACTCACTCCAAGGAGTGATACAAGCACCATTCTTCTAATCTAGACATACGTCTTAGAAGAATGACTATCCCAACAGATGCTAAAAGTTGCACCATGGACTACAGAGACCATTCCTGTAGAAATGTCAATCTAGGACTATTTTCTAATCACGTCATAGAGATCCGTCTCAACCTATATGCTTTCGAAAATATCGGTCCTGAAACATTTTCCTAATCGGGCCACAAACTATGCCTTAGGAAAAATACTAGTCCATGTTATGTCAACAAACTGTCACCCTAGACTATTCTCTTCAGAGAGAATACCTATTCGCCAGCAATCTGTTCTATCTGGACCATTCTCTGTCTGGAGAATGTTTGTCCACAAGCACACTAACTATTCATTTGGCTGATAATCATTTTCAACACTACTGATGGTCTACATGGCAATCAGAACAATGTCATTCAATAGAACACAACTGTGTCTATCCATAGTAGTACACAACTACAATCCAGTGGTACACTACCACACCAAGCAGCACACAACTACTTAATCAGTGACACATAGTCACAACTAGTGGAACACATCCACCACAATAGCATACATCTACTGTCCATAGACATACAGTGTCCATAGCAATCATATCATCTGATATCAACCTGCACAGAAAAACAATGTCATGATATAAACTGAATCATCTGGGCCATTTTTCCACTCACATCTATTAGATCTGGAAGAGCATCTACCCTCAGAAGGTAAAACATCAGTCATGAGCTGTTGGACTATTCTTCTCAAGCATAGAAGAATAATTGTCCCTAGTATGCATGATCTGAGGGGATCTCTTTTGCAAAAAGAGGTCGAATCCATTGAAGAATACTTGATAAATTTCAAAGTATCATGGGCCAAAACAGGATGTACCATCATGTCAAATGGATGGAGTGATGGAAAGAACCATACTATCATAAATTTCCTTGTCTCTTGCCCACAAGGAACCATGTTTTTTAGATCAATTGATGCATCTAATAGGGTCAAAGATGCAAACTTGTTGTTTGAGCTATTAGATGAGGTTGTTATGGAGGTGGGGGTGGAGAATGTTGTTCAGGTCATCACAGATAATGCCTCTAACTATGTTCTTGCAGGGAAGATGTTAGAGGAGAAACACAAAACCATATTTTGGACCCCATGTGTTGCACATTGCATAGACCTCATGCTTGAGGACATTGGAAAACAAGAATGGATCAAAAACACTATAGAGCTTGCCAAAAGCATCACAAAGTACATCTACAACCACTCATGGGTTTTGAGCCTGATGAGGAAAAACACAGAGAAAAGAGAACTTCTTAGGCCTGCCATCACTAGATTTGCAACTCACTTCTTGACATTGCAATCTATGGCTTCCCAATCAAGTAACTTGCAAAAGATGTTTGCATCTGATGAATGGAATGAATCTCAGTGGGCCCATAGACCAAATGGCAAAGACACCAAAAAGAAAGTTAATGATCCCAGATTTTGGAAAAAAGCAGTAGAAATTGTGAAAATTGTCGAGCCACTTGTTAAGGTGTTGTGACTAGTGGATGGGGAAAAATTGGCCATGGGTTACATTTATGATGCTATGGATCAAGCAAAGGAGCAAATAAGGGCAGCATACAAGGATAAAGTGTCCAAGTATGGACCTATTTGGGACATCATTGATCGTAGATGGAACAATCAACTCCATCGCCCTATACATGCAGCTGGGTATTTCCTGAACCCAAGGTATTGTTACAGAGCACAGCTTGGAGAAGATGTGACTGGGGAGGTTAGAGATGGCTTGATTGATTGCCTTGAGCTCATGGTCCCTTCTGAGAGTGATCAGTTGGAGACACACCGACAGATCAGTGGTTTCACTAGAGCCACAAGTAACTTCGGCAAGAACCTAGCAAAGATTGCAAGGGATGTGGATGAGCCAGGTAACAATTCCAAAGTTTAAACTTTAAAGTTCAAGTGTTTAAATTTTATATACTTTATATTTTATTACTTCAAGGAACTAACTCGACTAACTATGTTTTTTGCAGCAAACTGGTGGGAGTCATTTGGCAGCGATTGTCCTCAATTGCAAAAGTTAGCAATTAGAGTGTTGAGTCAAACTTGCAGTGCTTCTGGGTGTGAGCGCAATTGGTCTGTCTTTGAGAGGATTCACACGAAGAAGAGAAACCGCTTAGAACAGAAACGGTTAAATGATCTAGTCTTCGTGCAGTACAACCTCCGTTTCAGGCGCAACCAATTGTTGAACAAAAGACCCGATACAAATCCTATTGTTTTGGATGATGTTGATCCAACTTCAAATTGGGTAGCGGAGACTCACCCACCAAAGTTTGATGCTGACCATGATTTGGAGATGGAGTTTGCAGGGCAGGCTCAGATGGATGCAGATCCACTATTAGGGCATCGCGGTCCAATTCCAGTGTCAGACATGGCAGGCCCTAGTGGAACTGCAAGCAGGCGTAGTCGCTGTCGTATACCTTGTGTGCCTCGTCGCGGTCGTACTCGTACTACTATAGCTAGTGCAACTTCAGAGTGTGTAGCCACAAATGTCCCTGATGGTGATGAGTCTGAGGCCGAGTCCGAGTCCGAGTCAGATGATGATGTCGAGGGCGAGGATGCCCATGCCATTTCTACTTCTAGCAGTAGTGATGATTGATCATTGATCATGTTGATCAATGAGATAGTAACTAGTAGTCTTGACTCTTGCTAGTATGTGTTTTGTTGTTGTGGCGAGGCCATTTTGACTCTAGAGCCTCCTTGATTATGTATTTATGAACTTCCGATCTCTAGATATGTATTGCACTTGGTGCCATTTTGATATATTCATGAGCATACTTTGGATATTTTGTCTCTAATTGTCTCTAATGCTTTGGAAACATGATTTAAAATCTTAAAAATACATTTTTTCATTAAAATTTAAATATTTTATGTATTTTTTAAAAAAACCGGTTCATTGAAACCGGTTCGGCCGGTTCATTACCAGTTCCAGTTCCGGTTTCGGTTCAGGTTGGACCCTCGACTGGTTCCGGTACCGGTTTCGGTTTTTAAAACTATGGTTTGGACCTGTTCCTGTTCCATCCCTAGGTAAATCTGTGTATTATGTTTCATTCATAGATGACTTTTCAAGGAACGCATGGATTTATTTTCTTAGAAAGAAATCTGAGGTATTTGATAAATTTAAAGAGTTTAAGGCTCTGGTAGAAAATCAGACAGAGAAGAAAATAAAGGTATTGAGAACAGATAATGGTGGAGAATTCTGCGGAAATGAATTTGAAGAATTCTGTAAGAAGCGTGGTATAGCAAGGCAAAAGACTACTCCATACACTCCTCAGCAAAATGGAGCATGCTCAGCGGTGTCGGGTTAGGACAAGAATTCTGGGCAGAGCAGTGGGTACAGCATGTTACTTGGTCAATCGATCACCTTCATCAGCGTTGGATGATAAAACTCCACACAAGGTATGGTCTGGAAAGAAACCCTCTTTTCAACATCTTAGAGTGTTTGGTTGTGATGCTTATGTACATGTTCCAAAGGAAAATAGAAGTAAGCTGGATAAAAAGGCTGAAAAGTGTATCTTTATTGGTTATAAAGATGGTGTGAAGGGTTATAAGCTTTAGAACCCAGAAACCAAGAAAACTATTTACAGACGAGATGTTGTTTTCAAAGAGGTAGAAGATGTGTCCAAACAGGAATTCCTACCAACGCAAGACGAACCTGAGAAAATAGAGCTTGAGTTGGATGATGCAAAATCTGAATCATCAAAAGAAGAGGAAGTAGAAGAAGAAGAAGAAGAACCTCATACCCCAGTATTGAGGAGATCAGTGAGAGAAAGAAGGCAACCAAAAAGGTATAGTCCACCTGATTTCCGTTCCAATTTTGCTTTATCTATTACTGATGATGATCCCAGAACTGTCAAGGACGCAGTGAATTCAGAGGATAGTAAACTCTGGAAGAAGGCCCTGGTTGAAGAAATGGATGCCTTGGATAAGAATGAGGCATGGGATATAGTTGAGTTGCCAGCTAGAAGAAAATCGGTTGGTAGCAAATGGTTGTTCAAGAAGAAGTTTAATGCACAAGGTAAAGTGGAGAAATACAAAGCTCGGTTGGTAGCAAATGGTTGTTCAAGAAGAAGTTTAATGCACAAGGTAAAGTGGAGAAATACAAAGCTCGGTTAGTAGCAAAAGGTTATTCCCAGGTAGAGGGAATTGACTTTGGTGAGATTTTTTCTCATGTTGCTAAGTTAACTTCTATTAGATTTCTTTTATCTATTGCTGTTACTTTTGATCTTGAAGTGGAACAGATGGATGTGAAGACAGCATTCCTACATGGGGATCTGGAAGAAGAAATTTACATGAAGCAACCAAAAGGCTTTGTAGTGAAGGGAAAGAAAGAGTCAGTTTGTAAGCTAAAGAAGTCACTATATGGTCTGAAGCAATCACCTAGGATGTGGTACCAAAAGTTTGACACATACATACTTGGATTGGGATTTGTAAGAAGCAGGGTAGATCACTGTGTATATTCCAAGCAGGTTGGTAATCACTTCATTTATGTAGTGTTGTATGTTGATGACATGTTGTTGGTAGGAAATAACATGGATGTTATCAAAGAGGTGAAATCCCATCTATCCTCCAAATTTGACATGAAGGATCTCGGTGCTGCTAACTTCATTCTGGGAATGGAGATTAAAAGAGATCGTGCAAACAGGAAACTCTGATTGAATCAGAGAAAATATGTTGAGACGATATTACAGAGGTTTAATATGCATGGAAGTAAACCGGTCAAGGTTCCTATTCCTATAGGTGTAAAGTTATCTGCAGATCAGTGTCCCAAGACACGGGAAGAAGAAGAGGACATGTCCCATGTTCTGTATGCCAGTGCAATTGGCAGTTTGATGTATGCAACGATCTGTACTAGACCGGACATTGCACATGCAGTGGGAGTTTTGAGCAGGTATAAGTCAAAACCAGGGAAGGAGCATTGGACAACAGTAAAGAGGGTCTTCAGGTATCTTCGTGGCACTACCAGTTATGGATTGTGCTACCAAGGAAGATCAGGATTGGACAGAGTGGTGGACATACATGGCTTTGTTGATGCAGACTGGGCTGGAGATCTGGATCGCAGAAGATCTACAAGTGGGTATGTGTTTAACTTATTTGGAGGAGCAATCAGTTGGATGAGCAAAAGACAAGCTGTAGTGGCACTCTCAACTGCAGAAGTTGAATATATGGCAGTCACTCATGCAAGAAAGGAAGCAAAGAACCCAGCTTATCATTCGAAGACAAAGCATATTGATGTTCAGTATCACTTTGTGAGAGACANGCAGAAGATCTACAAGTGGGTATGTGTTTAACTTATTTGGAGGAGCAATCAGTTGGATGAGCAAAAGACAAGCTGTAGTGGCACTCTCAACTGCAAAAGTTGAATATATGGCAGTCACTCATGCAAGAAAGGAAGCAAAGAACCCAGCTTATCATTCGAAGACAAAGCATATTGATGTTCAGTATCACTTTGTGAGAGACATGGTTGAGGAAAAGAAGGTGTTGTTGGAAAAGGTTGACACTTTGAAGAATGTTGCAGATTCATTGACAAAGTCTGTGAGCATAGAAAAGTTCTCCTGGTGTAGAGTAACAATGGGCATTGTTGCCCTGGATTGTTAACTATATAATCCCCTGGACCCCTGGATGCAAAGAAAACAACAAGTGGGAGAATGTTGGGTATGTGTTATATTCTTTGCATGTGTGTGTGTGGGCGCGTCAGATATGACAACTGCGTCTGACGATCCCTTGTACTAGTGCACTGTCTGTGTCGTGTGCGCCGGGCGCTTTCCTAGGGGGGTCCCAGGGGGGGGCAGGTATGCCCCCCTGGTTACGCACAGCGTTTGGGGCAACGCCTCGAAATTTTTTTTTGGGCGGATTTTGCTATTTTTAGCGGTTTTGTAAATTAATCCCGGATTAAGCGATTAGGGTTTTGGTATCTACGGAATACCTAAAAACATTGTATATATATTGTATGGTGAATGGTGAAATTCGATATAATGAATATAAGAAAGGTTTTCCCGGTTGAGGGTTTCCGATATAAATCTCTGTGTACTATGTGAATGAGCCATTGATTAATTCATGTTTTGCTTAAGAATCTATATGCATTGCTTTACTTCACAGGTTTAAAACTTACATCCAATACACCTAAACGTCATTTGTAGAAGCCGAAACTTGGCCAAAAGATCGTCGATCGTACCGTACGACATTTCGTACCAGTTAACTTGATGATTCTCGTCCATAAGTTGATTATAGAGTTCACTACAGATGAGGAGGCATTACATGGCCGATTTGATGATCTAGTTCAGCTTGAGAAGGATAGATCAGAGGCTTTGACACATTTCATTGATCATCAGAGATAGGTAAAGAAATCATTTGATAAGAAAGCTAAAGGAAAAGTGTTCCATGTTGGTGATTTCGTCTCGATGTGGGACAAGAGAAGGGAGAAATCAAGAGACCACAGTAAGTTTGATAGTTTATGGTTGGGTCATGTTATCCACCTAGTTTGCACAAGCTGGATTTCCTGATGAGCCGCCAAAGAATGAGCAGTCAGTGCTCATATGATAGAATTCAGAGTTCAGCCGGTCTTTCAAAAGACCACATTTTTCCGCATTTCCACCATTGTAATAAATGACCTGAGTATGAGATATTGTAAAAGACTATTGGCCACCTAAGACCTAGGTACGAGCATGTACTCTAGAGTGTTTTTTTTTCACTTTTTAATTATTTTTTTTGCCTGCCTTTGTGGGGAATTAAATAATTGCTAAGTTTTTTCACTCAAAAGACTAACTCTAGAGTTGGAGTATGTGCTGGTGGTTAGGCCTTAGCATGGAAAACCAATGCCTAGTGTCTGAATCTATATGAGCTCATACTGGGTCATCTTGATTGAGTCTTATGGAAATTGCGACTAGGTTTGATAGTTTTTTTTTTGTTTCAGTGAATTAATTAAATTCTCACAAAAATAGAATTTTTTAATTCTAAGTCAATAAACTGTAAAAATATGGCATCAAACATTATCAGATGCCATATTTATGGTCGTTTTCCAATCCAAAGTATCATGTAAACCCCTATTTCCCTTCTTTCGAGACAAAAAAGTGATTATTATCACTAAAAAATGAAAATTACTCGAAAATTACGGAAAAGGGATAATTTAATTCATTTCATATTTTTTAGGAGAACTGGAGAACATGTTGGAAACATGTTTTTCTTATGTCCCCAATTGACTGGAGGCCTAGGCGAGTTAAGTAAAGTGTAAGGCGACTTCATTGAGGGTGACATGGACATGGAGGAGATCCCAATGAAGGGACTCGACCCCACCTACACAGTTGGCGAATTCTAAAGGAGGGGCGCACATCCCAATGCTCCCACTCGCCCTCCCACTCCCTCTTACTCGAGTTCCACTCCCCTTCACTACCCTTCCACCTCACTTCACTCCCCCTACACACTACTCCACTACCCTTCACCCCACATACCTCCACTCATCTCCCACGCATCTCTCCCTTTACTAAATGCGCCAATCCCCTTTAACTCACGCATCTCCTAAACCCTATGCGCATCCCTCTTTGGAGTTATCACCCTCTTTGCTATATAAGCAAGGTCTACCCCTCCCATTTACTAGTTCGGTTTTGGGCAAGCTTGTACATCATTGTTGTAATTTTCTCATGCTATTGGAATAATAAAAGACTTTGGAGCTCATCTATGGTGTGTGGTGCTTATGTGTGGATGAATGTTGGACTTACATGAATATACTGCATTTGTCTATTGTTTACTTGGCTAATCATAGGGATATTATTATCTAATTGGAGTGACTTATTTAGTTTGTTTACTGCTTAATTCACTTGTTTATCTATGTTGAATATTTCATTGCATGTTTTGTTTATGTTCAAACTAATGTGCTATTGAGGTTTTCTGTGTAGAAAACACCAAATATACAAGTATTTGTAGGTATATTGTGTTGCATGCAGGATCCAATCCTTGGAGAGGCAAAGGAGCTAGGTTGCATCGGTTGTTTGTCCAAGGATTTCGAAAAAAGAAAACATTCTCCCTCTTCCTCACATCAAAGGGACCCCATAGCCCAAGTGTTCAATGCTCAAGCAAAAACTCCGGAAAATTCATAAAAAAATTCTTCTCTCTTTCTAGTTCTTTGGTTGCATGTTGTTTAAATCTGCTTTAAAAGTTTAATTTGATTATCTAATGCTGCATGCTTTAAGTTTTTAGATCTAGTTGCAATTCTTTCTAATTAAAAACGTAGATCTAAGCATTTTTCTTGCAATTTCTAGGTTATTTTCAGATAGATCTTAAGTTAGTTAATTGCTTTGTTTCGCATTTAAAATCAAGCTAGCTAGTTGTTCTATGTTTGCTGTTTTAGGACAGCAAACAGAAACAACCAGAAGAGCCCAGGTTAGGTTCATGCAAAGTGTCGAAAAGGTCTCAAAAAATTGTCTCTTTGCCTTAAAAATTTAGTAAAATTTTGAGTAAATTTTTCAAGTTCGAATTAATCTTTTAAATTGATTTCTATCATCTTCTAACTAATTTTGCTTGATGGTTTTTAGCAGGTCCATCCAAAAACAAGGGGAGATTTCATCGAGTTTGGTGAAATCAAAGCTTTCGGGGCACCCGGGGGGCTTTCTACTTCATCAAAAAAGTTTTTCTCCTATTTTTCTTGTAATCCATAAAGATCCAAAACCTATAAGGATCCTAGTTTCTAAAGTTAAGCTCAAAGAGAACTCAGTTCTCATTGTAATAGATGCAATAAAAGCGGGCCCTTTTGTGCCCAATTTCTCCATTCCCATTAGGGGGATTTGTGTGTCATGGTTTGGCTTTCTTTCTGTTGATGCATGTTTAAATCTTTTTATCTCAAACACACATACAAGTTAAGCGAATCAAACACACATGACACTCACATTTCACATGCATGTTAATTAAAACGAACTTTCAATCTTCTATGCATGTTTGGTTTAGAGTTCTTTATTTACTATCAGCGATAAGTCTTGCAATCTTTCAATTTCCAAGTATCTTGCAATTTCTCTTTTCAGTTACAAAGCAGGGTACGAAGTTTATTTCATTCAATCTTGCAAAGTCAAATAAACCTTGTTTGTAGTCTAATTAGGGAAATCCTACAAGAAATCTTCACTTTAGTGGAAACGTAAGAGGATTTGTGAGGTTATCTGGAGGGAACTTTGAGATCTAGGTTCTCCCTGTCAGATCCCCCCACACTTTCTTGAGCTTGTGTATCAAATCAGAGAGTTTCCCTGTTGAATCTGCGACATTGTTCAACCTCCACTTTAGGAACCTTTTCTAAGGACCAAATCTAGTTTAGATGAACATTTACTTTTTCATGCAAATAAAATTCTCTGATTAACTCAACTTTAATTTATCTTAATAAAACACTTGATCAACAATTGCCCACAACTCCTTTTAAGGCACTGGTATAACTTGTTTATCTTTATGTGAGCAATCTTCTACATTCATGCAATTGTCTATCTTATATTGTTAAATCTTGCAGATCTTGTATACTTTTCAATATATGCATGCTTATAGACAAGTGACTAATTGCTTATCTCAAATGATGATGAATGTTAAGTGTTGAATGTATTTGTTTTATTAAAGAAATAAACTCCTAAAAGTAGTTATTTTTGCTTTCTTAGTTTAAAAGAGCCTTAGATTATTTTCATAAGGACTACCCCCCTTGGCTTCGCTAGGAATTGGCCTAGACGGAGGAGTTGAGGATCAGGTGACAGCACCTTAACTCGAAACTTGCCCCCAAGGACACACCAAGTGGATTGAAGGTTTCTTCCACGTTACCCCAGGTGTGTATAAGGCGGCAACAGGTCCATTCAGTGTCCATGCTTCAGTGGGGCCCAACACCTTTCAGCTTGCCGATTTGGATGGTGATGTCATGCAGTTGCCTGTCAATGGGCACTGTCTTAAACACTTTTTCCAATGAAGGGTTTAAGTCCTTCAATATCTTTGGGTACTTGCGGGCATTAGTTTAGATGCTTTGCTTTCTTCCATTTTGATCACTTTTCTTTGCTTAGCGTAGATTCCCTTATTGCTTTCCAGTTTTCAGTCTAGACCAGATTCGTTGGCCCACTTTCCCTTTGCCAGTATGTTGTTTGAGTTTTGTTAGATTAGGATATTTCCTTGCTTTGTTTCCTGCTTTCTAGGAGAACCTTCTGCTTTTCCAGAGATTTTGTGCTTTTCGGAAGCCTTTTTCTACTTCTCAGTGGGCTCATGCCAAATGTTTGTGTCAGCCTAGATTGCTATTCTGGATGAGGTATCCTTTTTCATCACCTGAGCATAGAGTTTAGGGGGGTAGGATGAAAGACATGATGATTGTGTTTGTCTTTTCATCATTGCTTCACTAAGTTTTTCCATCTTACAAAGTCCCCTCATCCAGCATAGGGATATGATACTGGGTCTGAGTTATTTGATCCACCACACATTTTGATTCACTTTGTTCACTTCGCACTAGGGGAGGAGAGTCATCATTGCTCCTTTTTCAGTAGGTTGCCTTGTATCAACACCGACACCTTATCTACAGGCAACCCAAGAGTGTTGAACACCTTAATGGCTGCAAGCCTCATTGGCAGTCATTTCACACCTGACATGGTTGAGTATCATTGGGCCTTGATCAGGTGACTCTTGTCATGATTCGACTCCAGATCATTTTTCATTATGACAGAGTGTGTTCGTGCCTTAGGCCCCATTGTCATCATTGGTGGCTAACCTTCGCACTTAGCAGGGGCTTACCTTATTGGCCTCTGACTAAGTGACTACCTCTTTTGTGTCGACATCAGCGCATCTACCACATAGAACAGTGCATTGGTTGGCGAGTGGCAGCAGTTTCAGAGTGTAGCAGCTTTCAAATCATATTTTCCATTTCATGTGATTTTTAGAGGTATTCTGGTTTGAGTTTCAATGTTCGTCGGGCTTGACTCCATGGCCCAATGGACCAGTTACTGGTATCAGTCAGCAGGTTTTATGATTATCAGTTTGACTCCCTTAGCATCAGTTTTTCAGCATCATTGGCATTGAATGGTTTTAGTTGTAGATATGAGTACCCACAGGGGGTCCCACCCCTTGAGTCGCCATTTGTTGACCCTACAATCTCACCCTTGAGATTTGGATGGTCAAAGGGCCAGTCTATCCTTTCAGGCTGGCATTCAGAGGTTATTCTTGATAGTACATGACCATCATTCAGAGGTTTTCCAGGCACATTGATTCTTGTTCTGGTCAGTTAGAGGATGATTTCTACATGAGTTGAGTTCAGAGCTTGTTTCAGTGATTTTCGAGTTATTACAGGATGAGGATTCAGTTCCAGGTTTGAGTATGAGATATTTGCAGCATTATGGGACACTTCTTGCCCATGAGGATCTTATTGACCCCTCACATCAGTTATTTGACAGCATATTCTTACTCCTTGTCCAATTCTACTTCCAATGAGTATAAGCTTGATGGTATTTGGACAACTTTGTTTTTGGTGATGAGGTGGCATAGGTGATGATGTTGCAGGGTGAGGTGGCGACCCATGTGGGGCCTACACACTTAAATCTGGGCCCTTTTCCTCCTAAAATTGGGCCCACTAAGTCTCCCAACACTTGCTAAATAAAAACTGGACAAAGCAAAGAAGTTTACTAAAGTTATAAAGTGTTCTAAAGCAAGTCAAAAGTCAAACTGGGCGAGTTGTTTGCTTTATGCTTTTAGCTTTTAGCTTTTATCTTTTTCCCTTTCCTAGCTTTCCCCTTTTCCTGCTTTAGCTTTTTTTTTAGCTTTAAACTTTTTCCTTTTTCCCTTTTCCTTCCCCTCTTTCACTCATGCGATCTAACTTTCCCTCATTCCCTTCACCTACGCGACCTATTTCTCTCCATGAGGTTCGCCCTTCCTACCTTTTTGGCCATAACTTCCTCGTACCTAACCAGTTTTGATGTAATGTTCCTGACTTGGCTAGTCTAGGAAACTCTGCTAATGTGTGCGTAGGATTAATTGTTTACAACATATAAATGAGCATTCAAATAATAATGGCGACAAAATACTGCAAAGCTTATATTATGATATCTCTATGAGTACAATGTGAAATGCGGCTGAATAAAAATGAATCACTCAGCTAGATCAAATGACAAAAGGATCTTAGCCAGAATACAATAAGCAAACTAAATGATAATACCCAGTAATAGATGAGCACTGCGGGATCAATGGATAAGTTGGAACTATGGCAGCTCGCACGGTAACTGTTGAAAGTCCGGAAAGTTCGCCCTGGTGGCTAAACCTCTCGGAATGGCCTGGAAACTGTCCCAAATGGTGTGCCGTGCTCTAGCTCCCAGTCCTGATGACTAACCGGCCCCTCTGCTGGTGTGTCTAGACCCTGGATGGATCCCCCTGGGGGAATGCGCCCCTCTCTCACTGGAAAATTGCGCCCTAGTGATTCCACTGTCGAAATCAGTTGAGATGTGTCTCGAAATGATCGCCTTGGCCTACTGTGAAATGGGTTGGAAGGGTTTCCCTGGATCTGATATGATGATCGCTCAGGAACCTCGAACGTGTCCACCCAAAGTGTCGCACTCTCAAGTCTGGAAAATGCGCCCCAGATGATTGCTCCATCGGAATATGACGAGGAACTAGGCAAAAAATGTACCTTGCCTTCTTGTCAACTGGGTCGGAGGGGAATCTTTGAACTCTCCTTGGATGGGACAAGTCGATCCACTGAACCTCCTCAAAAGTTGCACCCTCACCCTGAATAAGTGCGCCCTTGCTGCTAGAATCTGTGTAACTGTTGCTAAAGAATGATGGAAGACCTGGATGATCTTCCCGGTGACTAGGGTGTGTCTCTCAACACCGAAATCAGCCAACTGGTGTCTTCCTCCTGGAATCCGCTGAACTATCTCTCCTAAGATGCGCCTCTCTCCTCAATGACAAGTCAAAATCTGCATAATGATGAATTAGGTTGTTTTACCCTTCCTTTATAGCTTCCTGAAACCCTAATCCATTGTTGACCTTTTGCCTCCAAGTGACTTTTACTTTATTTTATTATTCCTTGATTAAATCACTTAATTAATTAATTAATTAACCATTTTACCTTTAAAAAAATGATTTATCCATCCTTATGGCTTCTCCAGGCACTGAAAGTCACTTTTCATCATCTTATCCTGTAATGCTCTTCTTCTTGATTTCAATAAGCTATTACACTAAGAGGTTTCTCCAAGTAATATGCCCATTATGACCTTCTTAGTGAATTTAATTAAGATATGACCCATAATAACTCAAAATTATGGAAATCGTTGGAATGCAATGGAACCAAAGCCAAGTTGTGCGGAATGGATCCTGATGATGAACGATGCAAGTCGGGCCCAATAAAACCCCTCAATATCTCCCGAACTCTCTGTCACCTCTATCTAGCTACTCTGGTAGGCATAACACTTTGTAATGTTATAATGTCCCAAAATGGGGACATTAAATTTGACCCATTCGACCTCCATTCTTCTCCGGATAACCCCCAGATTTGACCAGATGGCTTGGGAAAGGTTCGCTCCGCTAGTTCTAGTAGGCATTCATGCACTGACACATGGCAGGTGGACAGATTGACACTTGGGCAAGGAATATTGGCTAGCTTTTTGCCCAGTTTGGAAACATCAAGGCGAATTCTTCATGCATTTAGCTCTATATGCAGCATTCTTCCACAGTTGGAATGTTGATCACTCTATTGCAGGAGCATTACTACTCTATCATTCTATTCTATCTCTCATTCTAGCTTCAGATTCTTAGTTTCTTAGAGATCATTGTAACAATTCTTGGCTTTTCTCTGTGATGGAGCCATTCCTCTGATTTGATGGATGTTGAGACCCCAACAGGGGGCAGAGACAGATCAGAGGATTGCACCGAAGAGAGAAGAGGACGTTCCACCAGGGGCAGCCTGGCAGGCCTAGACCCAGGGGGGTTGTGCCCTTTCCATCATGATGTAGGCCTTGAAAGGCCCATGACATCACCCAGGTCACCTATGACATCATCCAGCGTTTTGGGAGGCTTTGGAGGCAGTTGTGTGCCAAGTGTCATGTGTGGCAGGCTCCTGAGGCCCAAGAAGGCCTAACGTTTTACTCCAGGAGGCCAACGTTGCCCAAAAGAACCTAACGTCACCCTAAAGGGGCATGACGTCACCTTATCAGCGTGATTTAGGGTTTTAATTGTGACATTTAATGTAAAACTGTATTTTTAATGTAAACTGGCCATGTCGGCCTTTTTTGGCCTAAAATGTAATTAAAGGTCAACGATATTGTTTAAATAGAGAGTCTAAACTCTCATTTTTTCATCATATTTCACTCACACTTGTGTGAGGTCTGAAATTTGTGCCCTAATTAGGGTTTCATCACTGAAATTTAGTGTGCACTTGTTGAAGGAAGGTTATTTTTGGTGTTTTTGGCATTTTTCTTGGTGGAAAGTCTACAACTAGGTGATGTGCTAGATTATGCTTGGTGAATGTAAGTAAAATTCTGCAATTCTTCTTTCTTTTGAATGGTTATGGTATCTTTACTTTGCATTTTGCTAATGCTTATGAAATTGCTAGCCTAAACCCTAGGGAATCAAGCACATGTTATTATCCTTGTTCTAATTTGCTATCCACCTACTAGATTGTGCCAAGGAGTCATTTTTCTTGAAGCCATTGTTAGGGCCTTGCCATTGCAACACCCTAGCACTTGTTACTTCATCCTAGCCGTCACTTGCTTCATTCTTTGAGTTAACGAGGGAGGAAAACCTACTAAGGCCTAGGGTTACCTACACCTTAGTAATCATTTTCCCCTAGGGTTTGGTGTTGAAGCATTGGCTTACAAACACTTCATCCATCAACTCCTCTTGTCTTTGGCTCTCCCATTATCATCTTGCTCCTTCAACATTTGCAGCCACTTATTTGACTCCATTTGCCCTAAGAAAGCACTAGTCTAAGACCTCCTTTGAGTATTTTGATCAAACAACCTTCAAAACTCATTCTTCAAACAACTTACTAATTACTTCTAACACTAGAATAGCCTAACTTATTAATTTTGTTGCTGTTGTTACTAAAGTAAGCTATAGCCATACTTTGCAGCATTAAAAAAGCATATAAAAGCAAATGTTAGAGCTGATTTTGCATTGCCCTCATTGCCTCTGACAAATACTAGCAATTTGCCAAGTTTATGTTATCATTTTTGGTCATTATTGAAGCATTATTGAGGCGTAATTGTGAAGCTATTGCTATCTATATTTGCTGTTATAAATTTCTGTTTACTTCACATTCATATCAGCCATTTGCTTTATTTGACAAAGTCCGAGGTTTTATGAAGTACTAACAACAAGTGTACATGCGAATATATGGTTTTCTTGTTGCTTTGTTCCGGGCAGGTACACTTTTGTGATATTGTATCTTAATTGGTTGTTTAACCAGACTTTCTGATTGGTGGTGACTTGTGAGAGGGGACCTTCACCAAGCTTTTATCCATTGCCTTCTCAAAACCCCCGGTCACCGGGGATGTCTCCCCTGGGCCTACCATCCTAAATAGAAAGAGACATCCTATTGAGGTGACAGTGATAGGATTAGTCTCATGTTTTGCCAATTTGCTCTCTTTTACCTTTCTCCTCCATCAAAGTACAAATTGCGCGATAACAAGGTCAAGAAAATGTCTTGTGCATGTGTGTGGATGATCATTGTCATGTGCTCAAATTTGTGAAGTGATGTTGTTTTGATTACTTGTTTTTCAATTGTTAATGTGGAAAGGGTCTCTTAAACTAGTTTGTTTTCTAGATCGTTTAGTCTTTCCTTTACATATGCGGTTAAAGATTTGCATGCTAATTTTGCTTAATTACATGCTATCTAGATTTCGTGTGTAGGAAGTGTTATCGCTCAGTTTGTAGTCTAGGTCAAGTAGCTGGAAGGTAATGATCAAACTGGCGAAACAGGAGCTTCCCCACCCACTGTCACCTCGATGGGGGGCTCTTTCTATTCAGGGTGGCTAATCCCAAGGGAGACGTCCCTAGGTAATCTGGGGTGTTGAAAGGAAAAGGGTCAGGGGATTAAGGCTCAAAGGTTAAAGTAGGTTTTCCTTTCACAGATTACCGCCAAGAAGATAGTCAAGATAAAGATAAACCAGTAAAAGCACCTGTTTGCGAGACAAAGCAACAATAAAACTAATACATGCAAATAGTGGTTAATGCTTCAATTGTCAATGACTATCAATATTTAATGAGCATGGATAGCAGTAATTATTGACGAAGTCAATGATTGCAAAAAATAGCTATGGCTTATAATATTACTTCTCAATAACGCTAAAAATGATACAGCA